>CM039718.1:30778185-30972338 GCA_022539455.1 Dendrobium nobile | reverse complement strand
TCCCCGACCTTTCCTTCACTTCTCCTTCAAATCTCCTACTCCTTGGAATCAGATTAGTGGGACCCAAGCTCTTAATCTGTTTAGCCCCTTTCTTCTTCACCTTGCTAGATTCATCACCATAATGAGTAAGCCGAGAATCAAGGTTCTTAGTTTTAGCTGTTACTGCCTTTTCACTGATATTCTGATTGATTGTTGTTTTTGGAGACATGATTGCTTCATTAACTTGACAAATGATCTCCCCTTCTTCCACTATGTTCTCTAAAACTTCAAACTTATTGAAAATCTTTGGTGTGGCAGCAGAAAACATCTACCACCTCTTCTATAATAACTCCTGAAGTATTAATTGAAATAACATATATATTACCTGATAATACTGGATTTACCTCCTCTTGCAACTCTCCAACCCAAGAATCAAAATTGCATTGCTTACTCTTCTCCTTCGTGTCTCCTTTCTGACCTAGATTTCCAGCTCCTTCATTATTTTTTTTTCCTCACTCACCACTTGCCGAACCCATTTATTTTGGAATTTGTTAATTTTAGTTCTCTTCCTTCAATAGTCCACATGAATCCATGGACCGTAATTGTCATTGTTGAACTTTGCTTTTCCTTGGTTCATTAAGCAACCTTTTGCTCTGAATTAGATGTAGCTGCCCTTTCCTCCTCCGAGCTTGCAATATTTGTATTAGGATTAGAGCCAAATATCCCTCAAAGCAGAACTTCTCTAAATGCCCGATCTTACTGCATTTAAAGTATATGTTAGGAATTCTTTCATAGCTAATCTTCTGATAGAACTTGCCGGATACTCCCTCCACCCAAACTTCCAATGGAAGCTTTTCTTCTAATTTTATTCTAACACAAACTCTAGCAAATTCACGTCTGCTCCACTGGAACATGTTATCATCAATTAAAATTAGAGTTCCACCCTCAAGGCAATCCTACATACATTGATTTTGTCCCAGCTTTGTAGAGGAAGTTTAGGAAGCCTAATCCAAACCGGAGCTGTCAAGCCTTTCAAGGATGAGGGATTAAAATTAGGGGAACATTTGTCTAGTCCGATGATGCTTCCATTCACGTACCACAGACCACTATTTAGAACTGATTCCATTGCTTTGGGATCTTCAAAAGCACATAATGCCCATCCACCTCCAAGCAAAGTCATATGAAATCTGCCATACTGATTCCATTGTCTTCTTAACTCCGTCCCAATGATAAGATAAGGAACACTTTCTCCGAACACCTTTACCACCAATGACTTTTGAAGTTTATTTGTATTCTCCACCTCACTTTGGAAGTGAAGTTTAATCAATACGTTTTCATAAAAATTGTCCCTGTAATCGAAATCAACGGGCTTGAAATTTGCCTTCATGCTCCAGGCAATAACAGTTGTTTTGCTCAGCTGAGGGAGTCTGTTTGTTTCCATATCTTCTACAGCAGTGCAGTTTGCCAATTCTGCATTATCACATACACGAACCTTCACCAAGTCCTTTTCCCGATGGACATTTTGAATAGCAATTGCAATTTCCACAATAGTAGGAATTTGAAATCCATTATCAATTGACGTTTTATCTTTCCAACCTCCTTCCACTGAATTATAGATGAAGATCCTATAATATTTTTCAGCCTAGTCTCAGTAATCGCATTACTCTATGGTGCGAACTCTGCCTTATCGCCCCTTTGCGAATTTGATTTTTTCTTAATATCAGGCACTTCCATCTGAATCTTCTTGCCTTTGGTGAAACAATCCATATGTTTTTTCGGAGGATTGAATCCGCCTTCATTTATTACCAGAGGTTTACAAGCTTTAAATCTTATATTAGTCTCTTGATCAAACACCTTATCAGCATTGCCAAAAAAGCTGGGGGAGACGAGCTATGCATAGAACGTGGAAGAATTCTGACAGCAGGCGACGAAGTAATATGGCCTTCTCCGACGCCAGAGGGTTGAGGCCGACGGCCCTCCACCGTCATCAGAGGATAAACAATTTGCGGGAAAATAGGATTTCGAAAAAACAGAAATTTCCTCTGACTAGAACCGGGAGCTTCTCTCACTAGAACTACTATTTGGGATTAACAATTAAAGGAGAAATGACTTGTGTTATTGAGTACTGTTTGCTCCCTAAGTTTTCTTTTCTCTTACATGCAACTTTTTATTTTTTTTTGTTCTTTATTTGATAAATGAATGGGCGTTGCCCATAATTTTTCCAAAAGAAAGGAAAAAAATTTAAGATTGTCTTCAGAATAACTTGAAGGTTAATTCTCAAAAGCATTTTTTTATTTAGCTTATAAATTAATTTAAGAAAATTTTCTCATCTAGCAGTTAACCTTCCAAGAGTTATAATAGTTACAATTGGAAAGACAAACTCTTATTCTTATGATGCCTGATCCCTCCCTCAAAATTCAAAAACTTTTATGGACAGTCGCACCTAAATAATATACGTGATAGCTCGCCGAAGGTCATATCAGCTATACGCAAATAAATATGCGAACTCACGAAAATTATAATGCATGCTTAATTAAGGTATTCATGCATTATAAAAAAAGTTATTAATTTTTGTAATCATGCAATAGAAAACAAAATAGCTTAAACATATAAACTATACATAATATTTCCATAGGAAGTGTCAAACAAGTGCGATCTAATAGGTTAAATACTAAACGCAATGGAGAAAATGAACGGAGTTTCACGCATGGAGACCTTGTAAAAAACGGTTTTTTAAAATAAAGAAAAAACAGAGGGCATGCCTTGAACATGACTTCAATAAACAACTCGAGGCCCAGTATTTTGTTTTCAGTTACTCAAAGAAAATAAGCCGTCAACCCCAAATAAACGAGTTAAGTCAATTGATGAGAAGTAAATTTAGTTCGAACCTACAAATTTCAATTTTTATATGCTTAACTTATTGTATGTTGTAAACCACTATGCCTAAATGTTCATCAAAATCATAGCGTACAGCCTGGCTTCTAAGGCCACTTTAACTTATTCCAAAGATCGTACACCTTGCTAGATATTATGCTCTCACCTCTGCAGTTTCAAGAGAATATAAGCTTCTCATTAAAAAAATTAGAAAAGGGTAGGCGGCTAGGGTTTCTGCTTCTCCTCTAGCGCCCTTCTGATCTCTTTTCTTCTCTCTTCCTCCGGCGAGGCCGGAGGATTTTTTCTTCCTTTTTTCGATGGCATCTGCTTTTCCATCTTCTGCTTTTCCTCCGCTTGGTTCTTCAGCTGGAGGGAAGGTTCCCACTGTCCTGAGAGATTGGTCAAATGTTTTTGCTCCTGCTAAAGACTCTCCCAAAGCTTTTAATTTTTCTCACTTTCCTGAGGAGCCTGAAGTCATTCCTTTTTCTGGGGAGAAGCTTCTTCAGGGGGGTGAAGATTGGAAGCTATGTTTGGTTGGCTACTCGATAGGAAGGAGACCTTACTACGAAGCTTTACTTGGGGCCATTAAGAAGACCTGGAGCTTGATAGGCTCGGTGCAGCTCCTTTCCTTAAGTGACAGTTTTATTCTTCTTCGTTTTTCTTGTAATGAAGATTTGGAAATGGCGTGGTCCAGGGGTGTTTGGTTCCTGTTGGGTAAACCATTCGTTTTGCAGAAATGGCATCCCAAGTTCAAACCTTTGAAAGATGATTTCAAGTCTGTTCCCATTTGGGTCAAAATCCATGATTTACCGCTTGCATGCTGGAACTCTGAAGGGATTTCTAGGATTGCAAGTAAGATTGGGGTGCCTATTGCTGCTGACAGTCTTACAGAGCAGAAATCTCGCCTCACTTTTGCTCGTGTCTGCGTTCTTGTGGATTTCTCGGCGACCTATCCGGAGGTGATTATAGTTTCTCTTGATGGGGATGTTGTGTGCTTGAAGGTACAATATGAATGGAGACCTTTTCCCTGTTCTCACTATAAGTCTCTAATGCACTTCTCCTCCTCTTGTCCGTCTAAGCCTGAAGTGGTTATAAATGAGGAAAATGTGGAGAATCGTGGTAGGAGCTTTAGTAGGAGACCCCATAACCGCAAATATTCCAAAAATCAACAGCCTGTTAAACTTCCTGCTGAGCAGGAAACTTCTTCCCTTCCTTTGAATGCTTCTAATGGTGGCTCTCTTACAGACCAGGGGGTTTCTAGTGTGCTTGGTAAAGACTTACATTACCATCCTCACTCTCCGCCTCCTTTCAAAGTGGTTACCTCTTCTACTCAACTTACCCTGGTTCCTAATGCTGCTGCGTCTCAGTCTGATAAGGTGGGAGTTGGGGCTGGGATCCCTAATCTAAACTCTCCCAATCATGTAGCTTCTTCCTCCACTAGCTCACTCCCTCTCATTAATAACTCTGCACCTAAAGTTACTGTCTCACCTAACCGATTTGATGCTCTAAATATAGAGGATGATTCTCAGTTGCAAACTTATGTTAATAAAGAGTAAAAGGATATCTCTGTCCCTGATAAGGCTGATGACGGAGGGGATCTCCAGAATTATGTGGGTAATAAGTCACAAATCAAACAGCCTAGTCCTGCATCTAAAAAACTGCTAAGGGTAAGCAGGTCAAAAAAACCCAAAAACAATCTAAGTCCAAATGACTTCTCCACACCTTGCGGCGTGGAATATCAGGGGTTTTAATCGCCCTGATAAAGTTTTATGCTTTAAGCGTCTTGTGGATTCGTTTAAACTTGATTTGGTTTGTGTGTTGGAAAACAGGATTCAGTTGAAATCTTTAACTGATTAGTTTTTTGAGTCTTCTCACTCTCTCTTTCAGAATGAATCAAGCTGCCACAATTTTGACCATGCGTTATCTGGGAGAATTTGGGTCAAGTGGGACCCTCTCAAATTAAACTTCACTCATAATTTCATTTCTTCTCAAATGATTTCTGGACTTGTTACAGGCTCTTCATTTTCCTCCTTTCAACTCACTGCTGTGTATGCTTCCAATAGTAGTCAGGATCGTAAAGCTCTGTGGAATGACATTGGTTTGGCTGCCCCTGCTTCTCATATGCCGTGGGCTATTATTGGTGATTTTAATTGTTGTAGGTTCGCTTCTGAGAAGCTGGGAGGATCCGATATTAATCAAGCTGCATTGTTTGATTTCAATTCTATGATCTTCAACAATTGTCTTTTGGATCTGCAATCGATTGGGTGTAAATTCACGTGGTATAATCAACGTCAGGACAATCCAATTCATATCAAACTTGATAGAGTCTTGGTAAATGATTCCTGGTTGAATTCCTACCCCGACTCCTTCTGTTCTTTTCAGAGTCCTTCTTGCTCTGACCATTCCCCGATTCTTTTACTATCAGGAACTCAAAATCAGTCAAGGCATAGGTTTCTCTTCAAGAACTATTGGACTAAGCTTGATGAATACTGGTCTCTCCTTGCTGAGATCCTTTTCCTGCCGCATTCGGGTAACCCTCTGGCTAATCTCTGCAATTCTCTGAGAAGTCTAAAACAGAAAATTAAAGCCCAGAAGTGGGCTTCTTCCTCTTGTGTTAGTAGACACATTGAACTCCTTCATGCTACACAACAATCCCTGTTGGATTCTCTCCATACTGATCCTTCCAGCACGTCTTTAAATCAAGCTTATAAAGAGAACAATGCCAAGTTAGCTGAGTTTATGTCTTTCCAAGCTTCCTGGATTATTCAAAGAGCCAAGGTTAATTGGCTGAAATATGGTGAAGATGATCTTAAATTCCTCCATGCTAAAATTAGGATTAGAATGGGGAGTAAGAAATCAGTTGTTAACCTGTTCAATCATAATTCACAATCTTCTAAAGAGGAAGTTACTGCAACCATCATTAATTACTATCAAGAACTTTATAATCCTATCCCCCCTTGCAATAGGGATATGGCTATTTTCCCTGTGGGGACAGCCTTGGCTGCTGACCAAGCTATCTCTTATCTCTTTTGTGACGGATGGCGATATTAAAGCTGCTGTTTTCTCTAGTTCTTCTAAGTCTGCCCCGGGCCCTGATGGTATAAACTTTCACTTCTATAAATCTGGTTGGCACATCCTTGGTTCCTATGTCTGTAGGGCTATCAGATCTTTCTTCATTAAAGGTTATCTCCCTAAAGGTGTTAAGGCTACTGCTCTAGCTATTGTTCCTAAGAAGAAAAATGCTTCTAATATTTCTGATTATAGACCGATTGCCTTGTGTAACGTGCTTTACAAAATCATTGCCAAAACTTTGGCTACTAGAATCAAGCCGTTCATGAATTTGATTGTTAAAGATAATCAAGCTGGGTTTGTGAACTCTAGGGTGTCTACTGACAACATTCTTCTAGCTAATGATATTCTTTTTCATGCTGGTAAAAGAGGTGGGGAAAAAATTTTCTGTGCTAAGTTGGATATCAAGAAAGCATTTGACTCTGTCTCCCGGGATTTCCTTCTTGCTAGACTTAATCAGAAAGGTTTTCCGTCTACCTTTTCTAATTGGGTTAAGGCTTGTGTCTCTGATGTCAACTTCTCTATTGTCTTGAATGGGGCACTTGAAGGTTTCTTTCCTTCTTCGGCTGGTTTGAGGCAGGGGTGTCCCCTTAGCCCATACCTTTTCTGTATTGTGATGGATGCCTTCTCAAACTTGCTGGATGGTAGAGGTTTTAAAGGTATCACTAATGGGAATTTTAAACTCACTCATCTCCTGTATGCAGATGATGTCTTAATTTTTGGTGAGGCTTCTAATGAGAATTGCCAAATTCTTGTCTTTGTTATTAATGATTTCGCTAATTCCTCTGGACTAGTAATTAATCATGACAAATCCTATATAATGTTCCCTAAGCATGTGAGTAATCAGCTGGAGGTGTGTCAATTGCTTTCCATTCATACCATTGTTTCCAAGATCACCTACTTGGGGATTCCTCTCTCCTTTTATAGGCTCAATGTTGCTGATTTCTTGCCCTTGTTGGATAGTATAAACAAAAAACTAAATGGCTGGAAAGCAAATCTCCTTTCTCTTGCGGGCAGACTTCAATACCTCAAGTTCACTATACAAAACACTATTGCCTACTGGATTAGGGGGTCGATTATACCTAAAACTGTGCACAAGGTTTTCAAGAAAGTAAGCTCTAGATTCTTGTTTTTTTGGCAACTCCAACACTGATAAGAAGCTTCATATGGTTTCTTGGGATAAAATTTGTTTACCCAAAGACAAAGGTGGTTTGGGGATTTATTCTATTAATGCTATGCAGTTTGCATTCAACTGTTCTGTTATTTTAAAAATGTACAACTCTGTTTCTCCCCTAGCTTGCTGGTTGTTAGCTAAGTATTGCTCTCCTTGGAAGCCCCCTCACTTTTCTGCTTCAAAAATGTGGAAATCGATTTGCTGCACGGCTGGTAGTGTTAAATCCCTTTTCCAGTTTAGAATTTACAAAAATTCTCCTATTTCTCTTAAGTGGGATCACTGGTGCTTTAATTCTACGTTGGGGAATTTTTGTGGTATGGTGGATAATTTTGGTTTACCAGATATCATGTTGAAAAATATTATTTCTATGAATCGTTGGGATTACTCTGGGGTAATTCCATCCTTATATCACCAGACTTTGGCTCAATTTATTATTGAGGAGGGTGAGGGGCCTAGCTTGCTTTGGAAGGAAAAGAACTGCTTTCATTTTAAGCTTTTTATCAAGGAATATTATTCTGATTACAATGATTGCACTTGGGCTAAATTGGTCTGGCATAAAAACTATGTTCTTAAGCATGCTGTATTTGTTTGGTTGGC
Source organism: Dendrobium nobile (assembly GCA_022539455.1). Classification (NCBI taxonomy): domain Eukaryota; kingdom Viridiplantae; phylum Streptophyta; class Magnoliopsida; order Asparagales; family Orchidaceae; genus Dendrobium; species Dendrobium nobile. The sequence continues at coordinate 30,964,645 of CM039718.1, read as the reverse complement.
CTTACGGGATGGCCTGAAGACTGCGGATGCGCTAAGAATGAGGCATATTCTGGTTCCTAAAACCTGTAGCCTATGCAATATGTGTGATGAATCTATTGCTCATATCTTCTTTGAATGTTCTTTCTCTTTTTCCATATTAAGAAGCTTAATTCCTGGGGTTGAAATATTTCTTCTCAGACCGACTATGTTGCAATTATATGACTGGATGAAAATAAAATTCTGTGCTAATGTGACTGATTTGAACTTTTATAAGTTGGCGGTCTGCTGCAGTATTTATTTTATTTGGAAAGGAAGGAATAGTAGGAGATTTAGTGGTATAAATCAATGTTCTACCACTGTTTTGCTGTCCATCAAAAGGGTGATGTTTGAGAAGCTGTTGAATTGGAAGAAAGTTGATGTGCTGCTGGATAAATTATAAATGGCTGGTTCTTTTTGGTACCCTGTCCCTTCGTTTTGCCTGGGGTTTTTGGGGACTGGACGATGATGATGCTCCCCAATGTGTGTTCCTTGGAGGGTCTTTGGGCAACCAGGGACACATTCTCTTCTCTGAGTCCAGTCTCCTGGCATCGGGAGCTGGTGATTTTTCTCTCTTCCTTGCAGGATTTCGCTCGGACTGGATCTCTGGTGCCTCCCAGCTGCTCATCTCTGTTGTCATCTTCGTCTGTGGTGGCTTTTTTGCTGTTATTGGATGCTGTATCTACCAATTTTGGTTCTTCATTTATCTTTTTTGGATTATTCTGGGTGGTATACATGTATTTTGATCTTTTTTACTGTTGCTCCTCATTGTTTGTATTAGATGAGGAGCTTTTTTTGCAGTAACCTTCTTTTTATGTAACCTTTATTTCTTTTGAAATATAGGGGCAGTTGCCCAAATTTTCCCAAAAAAAAAAATATAAGCTTCTCTCTGTACTCTGGAGACTCGAACTAGCATCCTCAAAATCATGATGAAGGCAACATAATCATGGCTTTGAGCTCACTGTAATAGCTCAATGTAATTGCTCATTTCTATGGCGTAATGAAAATTTTGATAAGATTTTTATGTAAATATCTTTATTCATCGAAGTGCTATTAAATTTGTCAAAGGCCCAGTTTATATGTGATCATACATGAAATTTATTCTATTGATTTAGTTAACTAATTAGGTTAGTTTACATGCTCCTCGTTCAATATCTTGAGTTATTATTGTGATCATACATGAAAAAATAATTCAATTCAGTTAAACGTAAATTTGGGCTTCGAAACCCATTGATTAATGAAAAAAAAACATCAATATTCAAACAAAACCATCTTCGCATTTAGGAAGGCAGAACACCATCACCATGAAGAAGGTGCTCAATAATAACCATACGCATCCTAGTAATTATCTCAACATCCTAGTGTCAAGATCAGATCCAACTAGTTAATATTACAATAAATTTAGTTGATTTTGGACATCTATAATCCAAAGAAACACCAATTTTGGTTCGCAAAAATAAAATAACTTTAAAAAATTTCGTAAGTGCCATCACAATACGGATTATATACCAAACTAACATCTTTATAATTTCATGTCATATTCAAACTCAAATATAAAAATCACAATATTAACTCAATCTTATCTTTTACTTTCATCAAATTCCCAACAGTAAAATTTTGGCTTGTGAACCTACATGTATTTGCTAATATATATATTTTATCAATATTAATTTATCAATTTAGATAGATTTCAAAGACACTTGCTTAAATCTCCCAAAATAAGCTCCTTGGGCCGTCAAGGTGGAGCAATTATGGAGTTGTATTAAAAGTAGAGGACAGCTAACAATGGCACGAAGACCCCCTAAATAGAAATCCTAAAAAGAAGCAGAAGAACCAAATAAACAAAATGCTTATTTCTACATGAAATTCTAAGAGACTGGATGTTTAATCTCGAATAAAAAATATGTAAACGCAACGACATTGAAAGTCGTTGAAACCAATGATCAGTACCTTCTGGTTTATAAGGATTACGCACTCCTCCAATATTTCATTGATTTAATCTCCTATTGATAGCTGCAATTTGACTGTAAGATGGTGGGTAGGAAAATGGGAACTGAGTTCATTCAGTTCTTATAAAATCACTTGAATACTTTATAATCACAGGATTAAATATCACAACAAACTACAAAATGATTAATCGGACAGACGATGCATTAAGATTTACCAAGTTCAAGTACAACCAAAGAATGTGTCAAGAATCTCCGACATGGTTACAAAGCCTTAACGCAAATTAAAGAAAATAGGAGATGAGAAATTTAAACAAAAAAAAAGGTATGTAGGAATGAGGAAGCAACAGATTTCATACCAGTGATTGTACTTTTTCTTATCTGGAAATCCTACAAACTGTGAAGAATGTTTTAATTTTAGCCCTTTATTTCAAAAGTGAATAAAATGAAGAGACCCAAAGGTGGGTAAAAGTATACAAGGAACAGACAAAAAGAAGAGCTCCACATTATGAGGTACCACTTCAGCGTTTAATTACTGTTTGTATTCTGTCATTTGTACCATCAAACTGGTAAAGGAGAGCCCAATAAGAATCAGAGAAGAGTTCCTCGTTACTTGAATGGATGATGTATATAAGTTAAGCAAGAATGGGCTTTGTCTAATTAAAGGTAAACTACGAGTATCTCACTATCTAAATGTTATCACGCTCTATTATAGCTGTTTGTCTACTTTTATTCATTTCTTCGTTATATAACTACACATGCATTCACTATTCACAAATACAGTTTAATGAAACAGCTTTCTACATTTTCGTATCTTCATTGTTGCCTTAATGAATATGTAAACATTCATTGTCCAAGCTTCATCACGGTATTAGAGCTTTTCACTTAATAGCTACTCTAATCCTCCACTAATGAAGGACTCGTCAATTTCAATGCCTTAAATTCCACCGCCAACCACTTCTGCTCAGACTCACCCCAATGTTACTATCCCCTCTTCTTTTAAATTTCTTGTTTCAAACACAAAAAATGTCGTCAATATCAAACTTCTTCCAGATAACTACCCGATCTGACGTTCTTTGATATTCAAACTCTTTGCTGCAAATGGCTTCTCCAGATACCTCAACGACAGTCTTCTTCCCCCTTCTAAACACTTTCTCTCAGCTACAGGTCAACTAACCTTAAATCCCCAATATTCTTCTTGAATTCTCATCGACCAAAACCTTTCGGTCAAACCTTAGTTATTCTCCACCAATTCCCCTTCAATTCTACCCTATATTCTTAATCTTGACACCTGCGCCACCATTTGGTTCACTCTACAACGCCACTTTCCGTCTAATCGCACATGGGTTATTCAACTAAAAAATGAGCTTCACAGTCTTTCTATGTAAGGTTAATCCATGACCGACTACCTAGCTATTCTCAAACACCTCGTCGATAACTTTTCCACCTCGGGTATCTTCATCGACACAGAGGAGATGTAATCCTCTACATTATGAATGGTTTACCTTCCTCTTAGAAGGCATTCAAGATAGCTATTAAAACGAAACTTACACCCATTAGTCTTAATGACCTATATTCATTACACTGTAGAGAGGAAGTAAATCAACCAACTGATGTTATTCAAGATCTTACGATTACATCCTCTGGCACTAGTGCAAATACTCAATTTACTCTTGTTTTGAACACAGATCGAGGTCATTGACATTCTTATTCCATTCGTGGACATGGCCGCACAACCTATTCTCCCTCTTGCTCCTGGCAACCAGGATCCTCTGGTGACTGTTAAATTTGTGTAAAACGTGGCCACTTTGCACTTACATGCTGGCATCACACAAATTTCCAATTTTTACCGTTTTCAAATGTTGCATTAGTTTCTGATTCCGCCAACTCCCCTTGGTTCTTAGATAGCTTCGTCACAGCTCACCTCACATCTGATACATGTTTTCTCGACCAATCTATTGCTTACTCCCGTTCATATCAACTATTGGTTGGTAATGGTACTCCTCTTCCTCTTCTCAACTTCGGCAAAGGAATACTTCCAACCCCATCCCGTAAGCTTCTTCTTAATTCATTACTATATGTTCCTCAACTTAATAATAAACTACTTTCCACTTCTCAATTAATTAATGAGAATAATTTCACTATTGTGTTGGATAAAACATGTATTAACCTTAACGATCGGAGGACCAACGACAGTCTTATCCACAATCCTTGCCTTAATGGCCTCTATCCAATCTCAACTTCAACATCTTCACCGCACATTGTTGTTGTTGCTTCTGTTACCTCCTTAGCTCAACGTTGGCATAGACAGTTGGGTCATCCAACCTCCTCTACAACTGCTACCATTTCTAAACAGTTTCCAGTTTTAGGAATTTATTCTTCACTTGCTTCCAAGTATAATTCTTGTGTCATAGCTAAGAGTCATAGACTCCCTTTTGCTGTGTCACAAAATGTATCTAGAGCTCCAATTGAATTAGTACATGCAGATGTATGGGACCTTCTCCAATTACTTCTCATGATGGTTACCATTACTTTCTTTTACTCATTGATGATTTTTCTCGATATATATGGCTCTATCCTCTTGCACGTAAGTCAAATGCTACTTCTATCATCATTCATTTTAAACAATTAATAGAAAAACATTTAAATCACACCATTTGGACTATTAGAATTGATGGTGGAGGAGAATTAATTTTTCAACAAAGCTTTTAAATCCATTCTATTATGGAACAATATTGCTCACCAATATACTTGTGCCTATATTCCACAGAAAAATGGGATTCCTGGACGCAATCAAAGAAATATCTTCATCGCAGCTTGAACTCTTCTTAATAATGCCCAACTACCCACTCACTTTGGACTGAAGCAATTCTCACCGCAGCCTACCTCATAAATCACCTTCCATCGCAAGTTACGTCATTCATCTCACTATATAACCAATTTATAAAAGCCTCCTGAATATAATCATCTTTTTTTCCTTTGGCTTCTGATGCTATTAGTGGCTTTGTCATACTCCGATCCCATTATCGTGCCTCTCTCTACTCCTTGCATCTTTCTTGGTAATGCAACAACACAAAAGGAATACAAATGGTACAATATAAGCCCTAAACACATCTTTATGTCACTCTATGCTCAATTTGATGAGCATAATTTTCCCTTCATCCCTAGTAATAATGAGTAATTTTCTCCTCCTGTGAGCTCGTCTCCAATACCACAATTCACACCATATATCATCCACACAAATTCATCTAGTACATCCAATACTCCTATCATGTCTTCCACCGGTGTTTCGTTTCTTGTACCTATTTATAATGCTTCACCATCTCTACCAGCTACCTCAACCTCCTTTTCTACCTTTGGAACTCTATATAAATTTCTACCTACCCTCCCATGACTACCTGCTTCCAAAAAGTATTTCTCAAACCTTGCACCACAATTGATCTTCACCACAGTATACAATCAACCCCAACTTGTTACATGTTTGCTGCAAAAATTCCTAAATGGATAAATGCTATGTCTTATAAATTCAAAGCTCTTCAAGAACAAGATACTTAGTACCACCACCTGACAATCAACAAATAATTGGCAATAAATGGATCTACAAGCTCAAGCGACAAGCGGACTGCTCCATAGCTCATCACAAAGCTTGCCTTGTGGCTTAAGATTTCAAACAAGAATTCAACATGGATTACAATGATACTTTTAGCACGATAGCTACATTTCCAAGTATTTGGATGCTACTTACCTTAGCATTACATCATAACTGGTCCATCCTACAACTAGATGTAGTTAACACCTATCTCCATGGCAAACTCACCGAGACCCTTAATATTTTCAAACCTCTTATCTTTCAAGAAACTTATCATCCCAGCCATGTTTGAAAACTTCATAAGGCCATTTATGACCTTAAACAAGCTCCAAGATAGTGGTTTACCATTTATTGTCATACCTCATTAATCAAGGCTTTCATACTAATTCTCTCGATGCATCCATGCTCATTTTTTGTGACAATACTACAATCATTTATTTCTTTATTTATGCAGATGATCTACGCATTACTAGTATTGATCCCAAGTTCATTTACACCCTCATTCAAAATCTACAACTTAAATTTAATACTCAAAATCTTGTTTAGCTTTCTCAATTCCTTGGAATCGTCATCCTTCATACCCCTAAGGGATGTCATTAATCACAAAATGCCTACATGCAGGATCTTTTACAAACTACAACCATGTCCAATTGGAAATTACTCATTACTCACCTATGCTCTAAATGGCCCAAAGATCCTGCTTTGTAAATTCCATTCAAACAACATACTCTTTTCTTCTAGTTTGCCAGTTCTCTAGAGTACCTTACCACTACACAACACGATATAACATTTGCTATTAATCGCTTATTTATACACATGAATCAATGTAATGTGTCATTTTCACCTACTTAAAAGGATCCTTCGCTATCTTCAAGGAACACTTCATCAAGGTCTTCTTCTTCTTAAAATTGACCTTCATTTAACAGCTGTTGTAGATTTTGACTGGTCTGGTGACACTCAAGATAGGAAGTCTACTACTTTATACTTTATATTTATTGGTAGTGCTTTCATTGCATGGTCCATAAAAGAGGAAATCAACTATCGCAGGCTCATCAATAGAGGCTAAATACTGATCCCTCGCTACTGCTGCCATAGATCTTATCTGGATTAGAAGAATATGTATAGATTTATGCATTTCCTTAAACACTACTCAAGTTTATTGTGACAATGTCTCGGCCATGTCCATTTCCTGTAATCTGATCTTTCATGCATGAACAAAGGACATTAATATCAATCATCACTTTACCAGGGGTTACATTCAACCTAAACATATATCAGTCATCATGTTTCTACTACAAACATCTTACTAACATTTTTACTAAATCACAGTCGGCCTCTCATCATCTTATGCTTCGTACTAAGCTTCCCATCAGCTTAGGGGACGATGTTATGAATAGTCCACCCTCTCACATCTGAAAGAGCTAAATTATAGCACTTGGCCCATGTGAGATGATGTCACCACTACATGTATCTTTTTTTTTTTTTTTGAATAAATCCAGAAATGCATTAATTAAGAAAGAAAAGACACCTATTACAAACTAGGAAAAGGAAACTAATGGTACCTTTTTCAACAAGAAAAAGGGTCCTTATTAAAAAATTTGTTAGTTCAAACTCTTCATAAATGATATGAAACCAACTATTTCGTATTTTGAAACTGTTGAGATGCAAGGGATACCAAAGTAATAAACAACCCGAAGGTTGATTAGTATCCTAAAGTTCCCATCCGGTTAGAGAATATGACTTAGTAAAGATTCCATAATCACTTAAAAAAAGTTTAAAATAACAAATAAGATAAAAAATGAAGCTAAAAAGGAAAGTACAATTTAACAAAAAATCCCAAAAATCACTTAAGAATATCATTGAAATATATTCCATAAGCTTTAACCAATCTCCAAAATAGGCATTGAATGATAACATTAATCCAATAATTTTGATGATAAGCTTCATCTTCAAGTATCTTCCTTCTATGTTGAAGTCAATGGGAATACCTTCTTGCATTTTATTGAGGTAAAAGAGAAGAAGAACCTCTCATGCCGTTCTTCACTTTGATTTCAGTCATTCTTCTTCTAGGAAGTTCTTTCATCGGCCCTAAAGATTGAAGTTCTTTGAACAAAGAGTTATGTTTTTGTGTAAGAGATATTGTTGTTTTTATGAAAAACAAAATCACTACATGTATCTCACTATCTAATTACTGCTTTATGTTTTCACTCTTGAGTATAGTTGCTCGTCTACTTTTACTCATGCCTTGGTTATATAACTACAGATATTCACTATTTACATAAACAGATTAATGGAATAACTTTCAACACTTTTGTCTCTTCACTGTTGCCTTAACAAATGTGTAAACCTTCTTTGTTAAACTTCATAAAAAATAGGACCATGATATTTTTGAAATCACTAGCTATAATGCCTAATGCCTAAATAATAACAAATAAGTAACTTGCTAATGAAAACTGATCTATTAAACAAAAATAAAACTAATAATCCACTAAAAGATGTCTCTACATAGAGCAATAAATTCAAACACCAAACTACTAACTAGTCCTTTAACTCCATCTTACTTTTGTCCAATCAGTTTATGTAATTCAATTTATAAGATTGTTGCCAAAGTTATTTTAAATAGATTTGTATTGGTAATTCCAAGGATCATATCTGAAGAGCAAGTAGTTTTTGTGAAAGAGAGATCTATTTCTGATCATCTGTTATTAGCTCAGGAGATTTTCAGTAAACTAATGTATTCAAAGGCTTGCAATGGATATTTGACTATCAAATTGGATATGAAACAAGCATACGATAGTATGTGTTGGTTAACCTTGAAGAAGATGATGATGGAGTTGGGATTCCCGGACATATATCTTGGAATGGTTATGGGCTGGGTTTCCAATCCCATATTTTCGATATTGATCAATGGGGCAAGATCAAAATGGATTGAGAGAAGATGTGGGTTTCAACAAGGATGCCCACTCTCTCCATTTTTATTTATCATATGCTCTCAGTTATTAACAAATGTTTTTTACAGCAGAGGAAAAGATTTGGGAATCAGAATTTGCTCTAATGCTCCTAGGATTACACATCTTATGTATGCGGATGATGTGTTGTTGTTTTCTGATGCAAAATTAAAAAATGTTAAGAAGATGAGAAGCATAGTAAAACAATACTGCAATTGGATTGGGCAGAGTATAAATCAGCATAAATCATCTTTGATTTTTGGTAAATCAGTGTAGAGGAGAAGGAAGAAACATATATTAAAGTTGTTGGAATTCAAATTGGTTGAAGAAATGGAATACCTGGGAATCAAAATTGCTTTAAGAAGATTAAAAAAGGATGATTTCCAATTGCTATTGGATAAGACAATTAAGAAAATAAATGAGTGGGGAAATAGATATATGTCGTTAGCTGGAAGATTATGTCTGGTAAAATCTATTATTCTCACTCTACCTGTTTTCTTAATCTCTCACTCTCTTGTCCTATTAAGAACTTTATATGAGTTAGAAAAACTCTGTAGAGAATTCATCTAGAATAAAATGGATAAAATCCATGATTTGCATTATGTGGCATGGGAGATGTTATGTAAACCAAAGCAAAGTGGCGGATGGGGTCCTCAATCAGCAATTTCAAGAATTGGATCACTTAGAGCAAAGTTTTCTTGGAATCTCATTGAGAAACCAAATACTTTGTTAAATAGAAACCTGTTAGCTAAATATGGTGATAGGTGGTGGTTGAAGGAAGATTTTAAAGGAGGATCTAATTCTTGGAAAATCATTATTAGTGGATGGAAAGCTTTTTAAAAGTTTGTTAGATGGAAAGTAGTAAATGGATCCAGCATTAATGTATTAAAGGAGGCATGGATTCTATATAAGAATCTACTTAAATGGCCAACTTGTGTAGGATGCTTTGAAGATGAAAATGCTACTCTTGATTATTTCATAGAAGATGGCAAATGGAATTTTAGCAAGCTCAGACAATGCTTCGATGAAGACCTTGTGAAAATTATTGAAGGAGTAAAGATTTACAACAATGCAATTCAAGATCACTTGGAATTGAAGCTACAGTTTACTGGTAAAACTATCTCAGCTTCGTTGATAGAAGATAATCTTAAAGATTCAATAACAGGGGAGGGGTTTAAATAGATTCATAAGCTGAAGATTAATGCTCGGGTGGAGCTGTTTTTATGGAAATTATGTATAGAGGCTATTCCTACTAAAGAATTTCTCTTCAAAAGGAAGCTTTCGGGTAGCTGCCTATGTCCTATGGGATGTGGTTTGATTGAAGACATTGCTCATGTGACATCAAATTGTTTTATTCTTGTGGAAGTTAGCAAGGTATTAAAAGGTTGGGGATTCAAAATTCGAGATTTTTGCAATTGGAGAAAATTCAAACTTGGAATTAGTAGATTAATAGAGGTAGACTTGATGGCAGGAAGGATATACGCATTGCTATTATGGATGGTTTGGAATAATAGGTGCAAGGTTAAGCATGGAAAAACTGGAAGCACTAATTTAGTGATTGCTGTTTCAGTTTTAAGCTTCTTTAGCTCAGTAAAATAGGGTATTTACTGCTCAGATCACTGGGGTGCTTATCGGTCCAATGGACTGCTCTTAGATTATTGGCATCCTCCTCCACCTGAGTGGTATAAAATCTTGATGCAGCACTTAAAGAGAACTATATGGCTGTATTGGTGGGGTAGTAAGAGATGACAAAGGAAGATTTGTCTTTGCTTTTGGAAGAAGGAAGCTGCATTGGGATAGTGCACGAATGGAACTTTTAGCATTTAAAGATTTAAAGGAAATAGGTCAAGGATGGACAAGAGAAGTAAAAGGTATCATATTGGAAGGTGATAATAATAATGTTCTCTAATTTCTTCAGAATTTGTATAGAAAACCGAAGAATGTAAGAGAGAACTTGGAAGATGAAGACCTCTTTTTCTTTACCAATTTTAATAATGTTATCTTTAATTGTGTTAGCCACAATTATAATAAGTTAGCGGATTACTGTGCTAACATAGTTTTATCATTTGATTTTGATTGGGATTTCTTCCTTGAAAACAACCTTCTTCTTCCTTTGTTAAAATAGTAAAGGAAGAAAGTGAAAGATGGTTGGTCTCTCATTAGCTTGTATCTAGGCAATTTGGTGTTTTTTTTTTATTATTGCTGCTTAGCATTTCTCAAAAAAAAAAAAAAAAAAAAAAACTACTACCTAGTCTTGGACATCATGGTTAGAATAACCAAGAAGCTTTATGAATATTTTGGCATAGTTCCATGATATATCACAAACCAAGTGTTCTCTTAGGTTCATGAAGTAATGTTAGACAACAACAAGGTTTGTTGGATCTAAATCTATCTATTGGGGAAAACAGAATTTTGCTAAAAAGTATGGATGAAATTGGAGACAAAAATAGAAAAAAGAAGAAGAAAATGAGAGCTTCCAGAAGAAAGCTTTGGAATTTTACTGTATTCTTAGAAGTACCAAAATGTCAACATATGACTTAGTGTATGTTAGACATCAATTTATATAATTAGACCGCAATGTTGCACAAAATAAATGGGAAGACTGCGTAGGAACCAAGGAAGAACATTCCAAAGATAATAATACCCATAACTAGATATATTGTAGGAGAAGGAAAGCCCTTCATACAAATCAATGGCCACACAAAGAGACTGTCGAGCAATTGAGTTGCAGTTTCACAACTCAACCAAAATATAAAAATTAAGCAGATTCAATTGATTAAACTTAGGATTAAATTAGGCAATGTTTTAAACATCGTACAGTATGAATAGAACAACTTTTCAAAATTAAATATTTGCCTAATTTAATGAACGACACTATTTCTAATTATAACACATCATCCTACACAAAGTATTTTTTGTATTGTACGATTAGTTAAATTTCAAAAATATTTTAATTAACTTATGTAACACTAGATTGTATAGTATAATCCATATCGTACAGTATGATGTATAGAAAAATTAAAATATCTAAAATCATTTTTTTCTCCCCTTGTGTGTGTGTGCACATAGTCATTAGGCTAACATACACCCTTATAGGCCTTGATTCAAGAAATTAAAAATAAATAGATGAAAATTATAGACACTTTTAGCATAACCTATTCTACCCATCTCGAACTTTGAATCCTCAAACAACAGTACATTTTGTACCCAAAATATTAGTTAATACCCAAATAAATATGCACTATAAATATTAGGAGTAATAAAGAGAATTAATAATAGTAGTTATCATCAAAATCATAAACTCGGGAACCCGATTTATAACAAAGATATAATCTGATTTACCAGCTCACCAAAGATGCTCACAAATAGCACTAATTTTTGTACCTGCAATATAACACACTCATACTGGGATCAGTTATGAGGACTATAGCTTGCCAATGAAGCAAGCTAGGAGTGAGTAGTCAATGTTGACTAATGCATTTTCAAGGGAAGTTGACGAGGTGAGGTAGTCCCTCAAGTTTAAAGTACCCTAGTTAGAGTCATATCTAGGCAAGACTGACATAACTGATCATTTGTCCACTTCTGAGTATATGACCTCCCTGTTAGACATAGTTAATGCTCTTATATGCTACCTTTTTTTTATAATACTTAAAGAGTTGGTGCTCAGGTGGTTCACTCAACAAACCTTAGGAGTATTCTTAACATTTTCTAAATTAAATAAAATATTTGGGGCAACATTTTTTTACGCACATAGACTCCCAAAGAGTTCACAAGCTCTTCTGAAGTTGAGGTACGATCCTCTATAATCATTGAGGAACTTCATAATGGCTCTAGAGTGAGATGCTGAATATTATAGATCTTGAGCCCATAAGCACCTAAGCTACCTTGACCTAAGGACTAAGGAAAGATCGTTTCAAAATGCAATATGCTTATAACAACAAAGAACTCTTACCAAACTATTAAAGCTAACTAACAAACATGTAAATGCTGAAGAGTATAATAGGATAGTTGAATCTTCTATAGCTAGCCACCATCATGAAATCCACCATAGAAAAGAATCTCACTAAGGAAGAGAAAGAGAAAGAAAGCATTCAAGATATAGGAGGCACATAAGACATAATTTGTTGCATGACTGCTTGTGTCCCAAGTAGAAAAGGGCGCTTGAGTAGCAAAAGAATTTGAAGATAGCAAGGTCGCCATCACTAAGAGCTAAGGAACTTTAAAGTTTGAGGAGGTTGTAAGACCTTATTGAACTAGTCCTGAGGCTAATTAAAAGGGGGTTGAATTGGTGATTTAAAAAAAAAAAATAAACACAAAGAAAAATTCCCTTTTTAAAGTTTTTTCAATATCTAAAAATAGATACTTTTATCTATCAAAGCAAAGCAAAGTAATTTCATAATAACAAAAAAATAGAGATTTTCAAGCACATAATTAACACAAAACTAAATGCAAAAAATAATATGCGAAAACATAAAACCAAGAACAAACACATTAGAGATTTCTAGTGGTTCAGTTAATCTGACCTACGTTCACTCCATGGAACCTCTTATTCTAGTTATTGCACTAAACTCTTTAGTGACTCTCCTTTAGCCCCCATAGTTAGGCGAAGAAGCACTTACAAAATCTTTCCACCAACATGGTGCGATAGAGGACCGTACACCTTTTACAAATTGAGAACCTTGACTCCTTTTTATCTTCCTGGTGAGGTAGGGAACCTTGAATCCCTTTCACCCTCTTGGTGAGGCAGAGAATCTTGAATCACATTGACCTTCCCCAGTGCGGTATAGTAGCTCGGTCCTTTGACACCAAAGAGATCTTTTTCTTCCCAAAACTTTCCTCAAGATAAAACATGAATATTATGGTACTAAGGTGTAAGCTTGCCGGATCAACCGTGTGAAACCCCTCCAAATTCCCTTGAAACCCCCAAGGATCTTCTCCCTCTCAAACTCCACCCTTTTCTCTCTCCCTTTCAAGGCTCTCTCTTCAAGTTTTCTCTTGAAGAACGGAGACTCAATGTATGTCGAAGACACTCATAAAGTCTTAGGTAAAAGCAAAAATAGAGGGCTTCAAGAAACCTTAATTTTCTACAATTTTGTCTTCTATTCGTACGTATGATACACGTTTCATATCATACTATCAGTGTAATTTAGACTCATCCAACAAGTTTGTGCAGACGAACTGTTTAACCTTTAAAACATTTTGTACAATTTTATTTAAATATTGTATGGTATAAACTGTGATAATTTTTTTGTTCATTTGGGATGACCCTTTGGTTGACCAACATTATACACCATTGATCGTCCAACACTGTGGACATCATATAGAATAATCAGTACAAAAATCATGGATATCATTCAATACAATCTCTAGGATGACAAATTTCATACATGGGAAATTCTATAGTATGAACTGTATCATATAGTATGACCAGTCCTAATAATTGATCATGATTTGATTGCTTGATAATAAGGGATTAAGTAAGAAAGATTTTAATTAGGGTGTACAGTACAAACCAAATTATACTGTATGATCATTATATAATTAGTATCTTCCTCAACCTCTAGCAGCTAGGGTTATAATATAGCACAACAGATCATATAATACGAATTAAAATCATACATTACAAAATAAGGTCATACACTACCAAGCCAAAATAATAAAGTACAATGTACTTAAAAAAATTCCCTCAAAAATATTTTTCTCTCTCCCCCTATATGTGTGCAAGGTTACTTAGTAATGATATCCACTCAATTACATGATATGACTTAAAAAAAGAAAAAATATATATATATATATAATAAAATGAATATTGACTGTAATCGTAGTCTACCTAGTCCTGAGCTGATTAGAATTGCAATTGAATGGTGGACTAATTTTCTGAATCCTTAGTACATATAAAAAAAAACAAAATAACACAAAATTAGGAGAAAGCTGTAGCATATACAATAATATTTGTTATCTTCAAAATCACATTCCTTAGAACAAATTTATAAAAATCTCACCATTTTTTATGATGGCAAACATTATTGTTTTTGGATTTTGAAAAAATTATTTTCCTCTAAACTCCACCTTAGATGAAAATCAATTCTAAGAAAAAGGAGTGTTGTTTTTTTTTAAATAATATGCAAACAACATCAACAATAATAAAAATAACAAAAAAAAAATACTATTTCCCCTTTTAACATTACGACAAGTGCGAAAATAGTAGGAACAAAAAATAGAAATAGAAAAAAGAAAGAATGAAATAAACAAACTCAAAATAACTAACTCTAAGTACAAAAAAAATCACAAACATGAGAAATCTCATGGGCATTTTTAGTATATAATAAACTTACTCTACAAATAGAAATGATAAATAAGATAAGTGTTAACTTTATTGTAACTAAAGGATTTGGATTCTAGAGTTTGCACACCCAGCTTAAAATCTTTATAGGCTAAAATTCTTTATTTAAATAATTATCTAACTCATGAATTACAATTAGATAAGGAAACTTAAATTTTTCAGACTAAGAGTATGAAATATATCTAATAGAATATTACTATAAAAGTGATGAATGAAGAGCCAAGATTTTTAAAAAATCAAGTATTAAACATATTATGGAACACAAGAATATTCTAAGATTTAAGGATTTACCAGAAAGAAAAGCTAGTATAAGTTGGGCTCATTTTGTACCTCTTTTATCAGCTTTTGGTGTACATTACGCATATTTGGTTTTTGCTACACTTAATGCATCGTTTGCTTTTGGCATAATGCACATATTTTGATTTTGTTTTGCAAATTTCTTCCTTTCTAAATCTTTAAGAATCTCAATTGTAAAGATTATCATCTAAATAGGAGAGAAGAGTAACTCCCTCTCTTATATAGCGAGGAATAATCTACAAAGCAAACCCAGTCTTTTTAATAAGAATAAATAGCCTAATTTAGAAAAATAATGAATTTCATTTGTCACATTACAAAATATATTCATGATAAAAAAATGTAGTAGAATGAATATGTTTTTATTTTGACCATCACAATTTAAATTCAATTTTTAATTTTAATTTTACCTAAAGAATTAACATGCAAATGAAATAAGAAAGGATAAATAAATTCATAAACTTTTATCCTTTGTGTGTATTGATTAGAGAGTGCTCTTAAAAACATACATTGAAAAGAAAACAAAATAAAAAATTACAAACATAAATATCTTATTATAAAATAAAAATACAAAAATAACATAAAACATAAAAAACATTCATGGTGAGAAAAAAAAATAAAGAACATACACACTTGCATAACCTATAACATAGATAAAAACATAAATAAAATATTATACATCGTTATCTTGATCTTGGTATGATGATACAAAAGCTAGGTTAGCCTAGGAGATCTTTTGCTTTTTATCATTTGCCCTTATTATAATTGGCTTTTTTTAACCCTTTTTCTTTGCATGAAGAGTTTTTATATTATGGTACTAGTTTTTTATCTGTCCGAGCTTCCTACCCCTAAAATAAATAATATAAGAGGAAATCTTAACATTCTTACAATTTTTACCTTTGTTTCACTATTGTTGATGCTTATGCTTATGCTTGTTATTGATGTTAACTCCTCACTCTCTTTGTTTAATAAGCCGCTCTCATCTATGTCTCCAGCTTTTAGCACTATAGTTTCTCCAGCATTTAAAAACTGCTGATTCACACTTTGCTCGTGGGAAATGAGTGAGCAAATTAAGTTATCAATATAATAATAATTCAAGTCTTTTAATTCACATATAGCTGCTACTTTAGCATGAAATTTATCAGGAAGACATTATAGAATTTTATTGGCTTTTTCAAAGTTTGTAAGTTATTTACCTAAAACATGTAATGATGTCCCAATTTGAGTAAATCTAGTAAACATGTTTAAGATAGTCTCACAAGGTTTCATGCAAAATAGTTCATAATCATGCATTAAAATATTTAACTTAGATTGCTTGACTTCACTAGTACCTTCGTATTTAGTGCATATTTTATCACAAATATCCTTTCCAGTAGTATTTGTAGAGATTCTCATATAATTTTCAAAATTCAAAGCACAAAAAATAATTCAAGCATTTGACATTCAGTTGAGCATTGATTTATTTTATTCTACTTTGTTTAATTTGTAAAAATGAATACCCGTTTTAACTCTACCTCACTATGTGACGGTAATGAATAACCAATTTGAACATTAGCCACATTTGATAATCAATTGATTACAATAAGGTAGACATGCAAATTTTCTAAAAATCAAAAGAAATATTTTCAAATAAAGGTGATCACATGATTGAATAGCCTTCCGTAATGTTGTGATTTACAAAATTAGCTATTGGTCTTATTTTTAAAGTTTTCTAAAACATAGTTTTTGAACCTGCTCTATTACCACTTAAAAGTTTAAGGAGGTTGCAAGACCTTATAGAACTAGTCCTGAGGCTAACCAAGAGGAGAGTGAATTGGTGATTTAAAAACTTCTTTAAACACAATGAAAAATTCCCTTTTTCAAGCTTTTTCATCATGTGAAAAAGATAATTTTATCACTGGATACGAAAGAAAAGTAATTTCATAATAACAAAAAAAAACAAAGATTTTTAAACCACACAATTAACATAAAAATAAATGCTAAAAATAAAGTTTGGAAATATAAAACCAAGAATAAATACACCAGAGATTTATAATGCTTCGATCAACATGACCAACGTCCACTCCCTGGAATTTCCCTTTCCAAATACTGCACTAAACTCTTTAGTGACTCTCCTTTATCCCTCACTATTAGGTGGAGAAGCCTTTCTAAATCTTTCAACCAACTTGGTGCGGTAGACGACTGTACTCATTTCATAGGCAGAGAACCTTGACTCCTTTCACCCTCCTTATGAGGAAGAGAACCTTGACTCTTTTTCACCCTCTTGGTGAATAGATCTTCTTCTTCCAAAAACATCCCTCAAGACAAATCTTGAATATGATGGTACTAAGATTCAAGCTTATTAGAGGAATTGGGTGAAACACTCTGTACACTCCCTGGAAAACCACATGGGTCTTCTCCCTCTCAAACTCCAACCTTTTCTCGCTCCCTTCCAAGGCTCTCTCTTCAAGTTTTCTCTAGCAGAACAAAGTCTCAATATATGCTAAAGGCTCTTATAAAGTCTATAAAGAAAGCTTAAATAGAGGGCTTCAAGAAACCCTATTTTTTAAGAATTTTATATTATGTTTGTACAATACGATCAGTGTAGTTTAGACTTGCCTAGCAAGTTCATATAGATGAACTATTCATCCTTTATAACATTTCATACAATATAATAAAAATATCATATCTTATGAATTGTAGGAATTTTTTTTATTCTTTTGAGAAGACCTTTGGTATGAACAACTTCGTACACTATTGATCGCCCAGGACTATGGACACCATACATTATTATCATTAACAAATATCATGGATTTTGTTTAGTACAATCTTTGGGATGACCAATTTTGTATACATGCAATCATATAGTATGAATTGTATCATACAATATGATTCATCACAATAATTTTTCATGATTTGATTGCCTCATATTAAGGGTTTAATTAAAAATATTTTAATTAGTTTGTATAATACAAACCAAACTGTAATGTATGATTAGCATATAATTAGTATCTTCCTTAACTTCTGGTGGCTAGGATTTTGACAGAGCACAATAGATTATATAATACAAATTAAAATTGTATAGTATGAAACTAGGTTGTATAATATAAAGCCTAAATTATAATGTACGATGTGCTTAAAAATCTCTCTCAAAAATATTTTTTCTAACCCCATGTGTGTGTGCAAGGTTACTCAACAATGATATTCACCCAATTACATGATACAACTCAAGAAAGGAGAAAATATAGAACAAAATGAAAACTGATTGTAACCTTAGTCAACCAATTCTTGAGTTGATCAGAATTGCAAGTGAATGGCGGAATGATTTCCTGAAACATTAGTACACATAAAACAAAACAAAATATTATAGAATTAGTAGAAAGTAATAGCAATACAATAATGTTTATTATCATCAAAATCACAGTGCTTGAATAAGGTTTATAATAATCCCCCCTTTTTTATGACGACAAACATTGTTATTTTTGGATATTAAAAAATTTGCTTTCCTCTAATTTTCCTTTTAGTTGAAAACCAATTATGAGAAAAAGGAGTATTTTTTTTAAAATAATATGCAAACAATAATAATAATAACAACAAACAACAAAATAATACTCCCCCTTTTGACATCATAAAAAGAGGAAAAATAACAAGAAGAAAAAATAGAAACAAAAACAAAAAAGCATAAAACAAAAAATAGACTCAAAATAACTAATAACTCAAGGTAAAGAAAAAAAAACATCACAGAACATGAAAACTCTCGTGGGAATTTTTAGAATATAATAAACTTACTCTACAAATAGAAAAGATAGATAAGATATTTGTTGACTTTATTGTAACCATAAGATTTGGATTCTAGAGTTTGCACACCCAGTTTGATATCTTCACAGTCTAAAATCTTTTATTTTAACAAAAATCTAATTCATGCATTATAATTTGATAGAAAAACCTAAACTTTTTAGAATGCTAGCATGAAATATATTGAATAGAATATTACTATAAAAGTGATGAATGAAGAACTTAGATTTTCCAAAAATTAAGTACTAAACATGTTATGAAACACAGGAGTTATTTTGGTGCCCCAGATCAATAAAAATGATCTCCAACGCCTATAATGCCTATACATATTATACTTTTTACAAAGATTGTGGTCATGATACAAAGGAGTGATGCCATCTTCATTGCCTAGTGGAAAAATTGTTCAAAAAAGTAATAATGGAATTTATACTTGCATATCTAGGTTGGAAACAAGAAAAAATCATTCGAGGGTAGTACAAATGAGCTAACTCAATACATATATCCAATGTAGTGCACGCAGCACAGAAATAGAATATGTTGATTACATACAAGTCCTGTGAGATTGAGAGTGGGAGAAGCCAACCTTACATTCACCTTTCGATCTATCATAATAGGCCTTGCCCCTATCACCTTTATTGAAAAGAGTAAACCAACTACAAGGAACCCCCATAATGATGTAGTGGTCATCACTGCACTAGTCGCCATCTATCACATTAGCAGCATTTTGATAGATGTGGGGAGTTCAATAAAAAATATTTTTAAGTTAATATTTGATTAGATTTATTACCTCCCAACTATCCCTTATTGTAGGACTTCTTTATAAATAGTGAGTGGCATGACACAGAAGGAGTACTTACCTTACTAGTGAACTCAGGCTAGAGCGATCACAAATACACTATGATAGTTGGCTTCATCCTAATAGATGTTATAATAACATCTAACACTATATTAAATAGACTATTATTGAATATCTTTGGGGTTGTGGTGTCTACATACCACATAACAATCTAGTTTTCTAGCTTAAGGGAAATAAATAATGATAAGGCGTGACCTCACCTAATCACACTCTTTCTACCTAAGAGAAATTGACAAGGTGGTGAAAAACATGGAAGTTCTCCAATTATATGTAGAGAAAGGTCTATGTTTGAAGACCATTGAAGCAGTAGAAGAAGTTCCTATCATGGAACAAAAATATGGTAGAAGATATAGAATTAGTACTTCTTTCAATAAGGAGTACCATGGCGATCCCATTAAAGTACTCCGAGGAAATCTTGATATATTTGCATGGATGGCTGTAGAGATGCTAAGCATTAGTGAGAATGTTACCTTCCATCAATTTAATATTAGGAAAGATTCTCATCCGAACAAGAAAAGATAAGGAAAATAAATGCTTTACTCACCGAGCTCATCAAGGAAGAAGAAGAGAAGATTGTGGCTACCAACTTTATTAGAGAGGTTTAGTACTCAGAGTAAAACTTAAATGTTGTACTAGTAAAGAAGGAAACATATAAGTAGAGGATGTATGTGGGCTTTACAAACATAAATTTAGTATTCCTAAATGATATCTACTCGTTAAAATTTCATTAAAGTTCTCATAGGGATTGGACTATGAAATTGAGTTCCAGTAGTTGCAACTCATCACCTTACCACTCCTCCAAAGCTTGCGACTAGGTATGAAATTATTCTTGTATTTGGAAGTGAGCGAGGATGAAATAAATTCCATGCTTGTTAGAGAAGAAAAAAGAAAATAGTGGCTAAGTTAATATATAAGAAAAGTAGTTAGAGGCATTGAACTACAATACTCTATCATGGAGAGCCTCACATAGTCATTGGTATGCTTAGCAAGACTAATGTAATCCTATTTTCAAGCCCAACCTATCTACGTAGTGACTAACTTCCCAATCAAAGTTGTACTTATGAGATTGTTCACTCTGGTAGATTACTCAAATGGTTAGTAAAGCTCAAGGAATTCCAAATCACTTCCTCAACAAGAATAACTATCAAAGCCTATGCACTACCTGACTTCCTAGTTGACATCAATTATCCCAACTTTAAAATTTAAGAGGAGATCTCATAGTTGCACTGGACCCTTAATATTGATGGTACCTTAAGAGACTAAGGAGTTGGTGTGGAAATTATACTTAAAATTCCCTACAGGTATCATTATTTTATAGGCTATGGGGCTAGAATTCAAGGTCTTTAATAATCAAGTTAGGTATAAAGCTTTGCACACTAGTCTACACCTTACCTCTTAGATGGGGGAAACTTAGTTAGAAGTTTACTCTGACTCAGAATTGATAGTCACTAAAATTAATGAAAAATATGAGGTAAGAGATGACTATTTTTAAAGTAACCATCTTAGATAAAAGGTAGAAATTAGCGAGCTTGAATACTTCAAAATTTCCTAGATCACAAAAGATCATAATAAACTACTAGTTCTTTCCAATAAGGGAACCCTGACAGGAGACAAACATTTAAAGTCATGAAGCCAACCTCAAGGAAGACGAAGTCATGCAAATTGAAGAAAGCATCCCAACAAGTTGGGTTGATCACTACATTGAGTACATAAAGACTGGTGTCATCATTGCTAAAGTCAGTGACCCAAGGTAATTCAAGATCAAATAGTCAAACTACTTTTCTTAAGAGGAGATATATTTAGAAGATTGAGGACCTCACTTAATTTGATGTGTGTAAGAGGAAATATTGATGGAAATTTGTTCATATAAATATGGAAGTCATTATATAGATAAAATCACCCACCGAGTATTTAGATAAAGTTGCCTTTGGCTGACCTTGAAAATAATGCAAAAGAATTATCATAAAATGTCAGCATTTATAGAAGTTTACCCCCACGCATTTCCAGCCCTTGCATAAATAGATTATCAAGAGCCAATGATCATTTGAGGCTATATTGCTTGTCAAACACAGCTTGTAATGCCAATGTGTAGTTGATATTCTTAGTTATAGGAATATTAATTTAAATGAATAAATGGTGATTAATTTAGTTGAGGAACTTAAAGCAGAGGTTATACTAAGGCAAGAGAGGGTTAAGATAAGAATGGTAAAATAATATAACTTACACATCAAAGAGAAAGCTTTTTTACTTGGCAACCTTGATATAAAGGAAGCAGACATATCTACTTAGTACTTTATACTTTATAGGTAGGAAAGCACCTGAGAATGACCGTACATCATAAAATAATAAGTCAACCTAGATGCCTATACATTTTAAACACACTGAAAGGATCTACCAAGAAATTGGAGCGTTGACGATCTTAAAACTTTTTATCAATTAAAGTGAAGATCCTCTGCGCTTTTATTTAACCATTATAATTATGTTTTTTTTTCTTCAAAAAGGAAATAATAATCTTCCCTCTACCACTTTAATTTTTGGTTGAATGAGCACATCCTTTATATATGTAATTGCTATGTTAGAAGGAATTTTGAATTACACTCAAAGCACTCGCATAACCTTTAGACCTAAAAATAACAAAAAGGACTCACCTAGATAAAATAATCAACTAAGAACTCAAGGAACTCAAGACACCGAGATCTAACATGTGGATTGCCACTCCCTCAGATGAGCTTTTGATAAAACTAAAAAAAGGATCTTGGGTGTCCTAGGCGCATGACTCTGAAATAACTAGGTGCAACCAACCTAATTGGGAACCAATCAAGTTCTCATGCAGTGTCAAATAGGTAAGAAAGTTGAGCTACTCATTATAGAAGAGAAATGACCCCAAAGCACTCTGGACTTTCAGGTGAGTTAGAGCCCACACGCAAAGAAAAGTATCTGCTCGAGCAAGGTCTACCCCTTATTCTTAATAGAGTAGTTAAGATAAGTCATATTCTAATCTTAAAAGTTTTATCATAATAAACTCACCTATTAAAAAAAAATTAGAAACATATATGAGAATAATGGAATAAAAAAATCTTATGAACTCTCACTCACCTTAATACAAGTATTCACATCGTATGGACTCATCACTAGGAAAGAAGTCATCACTTAAATAGGCTACCAAAAAGTAGAAAAGATGGTGCTAGCATGATCAAGCTCAGATTACCCTAAGAAAAGTTTAGCTTATAAAGTTCTCTGAGTGGAGAACAAGTGCACAAAGTTTGTACCATTTATATACAAACTGGTTGAGTTCCCTTTATGCTTTATCGAGTGATACACTTGAGTAAAATATGGAAAGTAAAAGTAGGAACATGTGAAGCTGATAACACATAGTTTTTTTTATTTTATTTTCATTCCAAAGATTAATATTTATAGTTGCAAATGGGGCATAAAAAGATTGAAAGAGATAGAAAATTATATGATGAGTGAGTGTGACCTAATCCCTCTCCATCCTAATGCTTCAGCTTTGGAATATTTAATTGAAGCTTAAGAGTGTAAGAGACGTCAATATTTTAATAAGCAAATAAAAAAAGAAAGATTTTCCCTAAGGGAGTGCATTACATTTCATGTCTCCAACTTGTCAGCACTAGTAGAAGATGAAAAATACCTATGAAGGGCCCCTTGTGCCCTTTAAATGGGTCTTACTAACAAGTAATTTTATAAGTGGCTAGGGAGCCTAACATCCCCCTTAGCCATGTCATCTTGCAAGGATGAGCATAAATATTACCATTTGTGATAAAGGTGGCCACTGTAGAGGAAAAAGGTGAAGTATGCTCTGAACATGCGCCATGAATTCACCACTACCTCAATTAGCTCGTTAGGGAGCATGATGACTCGCCTCTTATGTTAAGTACTCCAACCTTCTATAAAATAAATATAAAACATAATAACAAATTTCTCCTTTTCCACTATCTATCATTGGTGTGAACTTCCAAAACTCTCTAACTCTCTTCATCATAACAACAATCTCAGAACCTAGTCACCCCTAAAGGATCATACCCAAAATAAAAATTAGGAAGAATTCACTAGAACATTCAAAGCAATAACAAAATGGAAGTGAGAGTGAATCCCAAGAAACCATCACCTATTTATAAAGGAATGTGGATGAGTCTTAGCTTGAACTTATACTAATGATGGTTAACCACTTTTCTTGACACTATAATAAAATGTTGACAATCAATGAATCTATATAGGCTGCACAACCATCAAGAACCCATGACAAACAGACCCTCTCAAATTATGGTATATGAGGGCACAAAGATAATCAATAATTAATTAACTATTTGTCATATATTTGTATTAAGAAAAATTAAATGAGTCAATATTTGTGCTAAAATAGGAAGTTGTGCATCTACATGCCTGACCTTGTACTTAGTAAAAATAATAATTTTTTTTGAAAGATGCAAAAGTATTTGCATTAAAAGGAAAAGTAATTATAAACTAACAAAAGGATCACATTCCTACTTTAACAAGCTAAGAAAGGAAGAAGGAATAGAATATGAATTAATGTCATTCCAAACAAAGTTATTATAATGAGCAATGATATCACACTTTTATGCTAACTTATTACAATCCATATTCACACAATTAAATATAACATACTTAAATTCTTTAAGGAAATACACCTCTTCAATCCCATTTGTAACTAGCATCTTGCTTGGGTCTATATTTAAATTGTGAAGAAAATTAAAAACATTCGCATTGTCACCTTCAATAATAATTCCTTTGTAATCCAACATCCAATATTGCAAAATCACCTTCAAAGATTGAATTTCCAAAAGCTCCAACTGAGACAAATCCCAATCCAATCCTTTGAACCCTAAAGCCAATAAAAACATTGCTTTATAATCCCTAAACACTCCTCTAACTGTTACCTCATATGAAAGAAGTAGAGAAGCATCCACATTAACTTTGATCCAATCGGGTGGAGGAGGATGCCAACACTTCATCAATAGCCTATTTGGCTGATTAGCACCCTTGTAGCTAAACTTAAGAATTCAATTTTTAATAAAAGAGGAATGAGTAATAGTGTTAGCTGCAATGTATAAGCTGCTATCTTCACTACCATCATAAACGTTTTTACATCTAAATTTCCAAGTAAGAAAAATTTTCAATGCAATAAAGCTTAGCTAGTAATGTATCATTGGTTATAGCTCTTTTTAACCATGTACAACATTAAACTATAGAGGAAAAAAATGAAAATGAGAACCCCCACTTATTTATTGCTTAGATTACCTGAATAAACTTTGAATACCCCACTACCACGTGATAATTATTTTCCACCTCCTGGTAACCAATCTGATAAGGATTATCAACTTTCAATCTTCTATTCACCAGAAAACTAAAAGTTGGGATAGCCCCATGAAAAACACTCCACCAAAGAATCTCCCCTTGTGGAATAAGCTTGAGTTTTTTAAGAAAATTCAAATAAATCTTTGTCCCCATTTGATAAATAGAGACATCTGAAACTAGAGCAGAAATAGTTCTCTCTAGTTTAAATTGAACAATTTCCAATTAGTCCTTAAGAAGATTGAAAAAAAATTGAATTTTACATATTAGATTAACCAACTCTTCTCCAAAACAAATCACCAGCTCCTCTATACTCCGGCTTCCATGGACAATGAACATATCCACATCC
Organism: Dendrobium nobile; assembly: GCA_022539455.1. Lineage (NCBI taxonomy): Eukaryota > Viridiplantae > Streptophyta > Magnoliopsida > Asparagales > Orchidaceae > Dendrobium > Dendrobium nobile. Next base: position 30,939,200 of record CM039718.1, on the reverse strand, counting down.
ATATCATCACTCCTTTGAACCAAAACAAAGGTTGGCCACTTTTTAAGGCATTTATCCATTATCCACACATCTATGAAAACATTAATAGACTTCTCATCCTTCACCTTTCACTTGAAAATAGGAGCAAGAGCCTTAGCCCCATTTAAAATAATCTTCCATGTTGATGTTGACCCCTTCTTAGGTTGAGCATTCAAATTACAAGAACCATATTTAGCTTCCAAATTTTTTAATAAGAGAGAGCAAGATCCACTAAGAAGGTTCCAAGCCAATTTGGCTCTTAAAGGACAAACTTTATTTGTGCAAGAGTGAAGTCCTTAGCCACCTAAGTTAACATGCATACATAAGACCTCCGAATTTACATAACAGAGTCCATTTTTTCCATCTTGTTTGTTCCAAATAAAATCCCTGCACAATCTATCAAATATTTGAAATGATTCCCTTAGGAATAAGGGAGTGGGTACTTAGAAAGATAAGAAGTCACAAAATGACTAATTTAACCAACATTAACTTTCCCATCAATGAAATATACTTATTACCCCAAGCAATAAGCTTTCCCATAGACCTTTCGTGAAAAAAAGCTGAAATTAGCACCTTTAAGTTTCCTTAATGCAATCATCACTCCCAAATAATCATCTCCTTAAACATTATCAGATGCAAGTAAATAATTAAATATGGCAATAATGTCCTCCCCCCCCCCCCCCCCCCCCCCCCCCTCCCCTTATGAATAACTCGGATGTGTATCATACAAGTTCCTTGTAGTCTAAAATACTCCTACATTATATGAGATGGTAAATTCCTAATGAATAGCCTATAAGGAAACTCCCCCTTTTGTAATAAGATGCAAAACTAAGAGCACACTAGTTTTTATAGTCTGTTAGACTTTTATTACCCATGATTCTTTATGGTTATTGTTGACCTAATTTTTATATGAGATCACTAGGATTAATCTACACCCTAGATCAATCTACACTTTAGATCAATCAAGATCCTAGAATAGCCCAAACCTTAAATCAACTAGATTGGGTCAGAGGATAATGTGTATCAACAAAAGTTAAATTTGAAAATTTCCTATTTTTTGTAGTCATTGTAAGATGCATGGCCACCATAATTTAGAATGGTTTATTTTACACCCTCACTTACATAATAATAAGGATACATGTCAAGTTCTTAAGGGGAAAAATGCTTTAGTGGCTCAGATATCTCATGAGACCATTAACCTAGTGCAAGAACAATTAGAAGGGGCAAACCTTTCCCAGGTCAACCATGCTAGTCATCCTCAAATTTTGGTGATGAGGATCCAGTGGTTCATATAGAGATCAACTATGATAGTAAGAATGAGGCAGATAAATTTTTGAGGGTTGTGGGAGGAACTAATGATCCTCCTTAGGTTTTACTTGAATATAATATTCATTTTACTAATATAGTTAAGAATGCGGGTGAACAAATGGTGAAAATTACTTGTAGACAAAATTCTATGTTAGCAAGTTCTTATGTGCCGTGTAATACTAACAAAAATTTTTTGATTTGGGATATTTTATTATTAATGATAATTTTGCTAATAACAATTCTTATTATACTTTGATGAATAAATAGGATAATTTTTTAGAAGGGAATTTAAAAGATGGAAAATTTATGGAGGAGGAGTTGGCCGATCATGCTAGTAACTAAGGCAATGTCATCCTTCACCATAATAATAGCAATGGTTTGGATGCGAGAGCTACAGACCTAAAGGATGCTAACTTTATAAGTAATAAGGTTTCTTTTTCTATTATTTATGACACAAGTGATATTTCTAATGCTTCGAAAGATTTTGAAAATGATAAGCATGATTTCACTATAGCCCAATGCAAGAAAATAAGAAATTGAAAATCCTAAATGTGCATTCTCTTAGAAGTGCCAATTCTCAAACTTCCATTAAATTGTAATCTAATGATTAAAGCAATTATTTGGAATACTAGGGGTATTGCTTGCCTCTCGTTGAGAATTATGGTTAAAAATTTATGCCATATTTGTAATGCTTTTTCCTTACCTTACTTAATGGTTTCTATTCTTAAGGTTGGTTACACAGCTAGAGCTCTTAGTTTTAGTCATAGTATTTATAATGTTTTTAACAAAATCTAGCTTTTTTGGAAAGACCCAATATCCATTGATGTCAATGATGATTTCTCTCAAACTTTGCACTTTAAAATAAATTTTATGCAATTTGAGTCCTATGATTCTCTTTTTTATATTTCTTTCTCTCATTTTATTAAAAAAGTGTTGTGGAATAAACATACTATCTTTAGTAGTTTAATTAACTCCCCTTCGTTAGTTGGTGGGGACTTTAATACTATTTCTAACCCTTTTGAAAGGCATGGTGGATCTAATCTAGTTTACCAATCTATATAAGATTTTAATAGTATGATGATGGAGGGTAATATGGTTGATATTGGCTTCAATGGTAATCCTTTTACTTAGAATCGTGGAAATTTGTGGCAATGCTTAGATTTTCTCTTTTTTAATGATTTATGGATTTACTCTAGTAGCTTCACCTTTATTGATCAATTAAGTAAAACTTATTGTGATCATTCTCCTTTACTCGTTGGCTTTAATTCTAGGCAGCATAACTCTGTTCCTACTTTCAAATTTCAAAATATGTGGTTTCTCGATAACTCTTTTAATGATTTGGTTAAAGAGAATTGGGAGGTTGCTCTGCATCCTAATAATAATGTCTTCGGTATGACTATATTGTGGATGAAGTTAAAAAGAATTAAATATAAACATAGTTCGTGCAATAGAAATGTTTTAAAAAATATTTTTTTTAATATTTTTTTCTACTGAAGAGAATGCCATTTCTTGTGAGAGAATTTTTCAAAAGAATCCTTCTAATGTTAATTATAATAATTTTAAAGAGGTTAAGAATTCTCTATTATAACTGCAAGAGCAAGAAGAGGTTTACTAGTAAAAAAAATCAGATTTGAATTATCTTATTGAAGGGGATATCAATACTAAATACCTTCATTCTTTGGTGAGGAAAAATAGAGCTAAAAGTCTTATTAACAAAATTGATTTTCATGATGGATCCTCAATTGAGGATGAGGAGGGCATTGCTAAGTCTATTTTTGAGCACTTTACTAATAAATTTAATAAAAACTTTGAACCTCTTCCTATTGACCACCTTGAGCTTATTCCTTGCATCATCAATAAGGTGGATAATAACACCCTAACTATGTTTCCTTTAATAGAGGAAGTCAAAAAGTTTATTTTTATTATGAATGTTGATTTTGTGGTCGGGCCTGATGGTTTTACGACTATTTTTTTTTTAAAAGTTTGGAATATTATTTTTGATGGTTTATTTACTTCTTTTTTAGATTTTTAATGGTAATTCTATTCCTAAGTTTTTTTAGTACCTCTATTATGCCTATTCCCAAAAAAGTGACTGCTAATAAGTGGGATAACATCCATCCTATTAGTTTATGTTCCTTCTTTAACAAATTGATTTTGAATATCTTTATGGAATGAATGTCTCCTTTTCTTTCTAAAATCATCTCACCTTTCAAATGAGTTTTTTCAAAGGTGGAGCTATTTGTGATAACATTATTTTGGCTTAAGAACTTGTTCATGATTTGGAACTTAAAGTGAGAGGTGGTAATCTTATTTTAAAGTTAGATATTGCTAAAGCTTATAATAACATAAATTAAAAAATTTTATGTCATAATTTAATGCTTTTTGGTCTTAACTCTAAATTTATTTCTCTTATTCAAAACTGTATTGAAGGTTCTTAATTTTTTATTATAGTTAATGTTGCGTATCTATTTTTAGAAATAGAATTTTGTTGATTGCAAACACTTCTGTTTTACTACGACTGCCTTGCTTACTAATATTTTAGGTCTACAGAATAAGACTGTAATTTGAACCAGCTCAAGATTAGGTAGACTAGGTCTGAGTCAATTTGTAATAAATGTGGTTCCTGATGCTAAGTAACCTTGCACACACATAATTGGGGGAATTTTTTCTATCTGATTTAGAGTTCTCTACTTTGAGGACATCATCCAGGATGATCCAAATATCATCTTGGATGATCCGTTAAAAATAGAAACCCTAATTAGGGCATCCATGTTAAGGCAGCCGTCAATAAGTGCATCATCCTAGCCGATATGTGTATCGTCCAGAACGATATGCTCAAATCAGAAAGAGTCAACCGACAGATCTATTTAGGTATTATTTATTATAATTATACCTAAATTAATCTAGTAATTAAGAAAAGCAATTAAGTCTTGATTGATACGATCACATCATCCTAGACGATCGTAGGATTGTCTGGGATGACCAGTTTAAAATACCTTAGTTTCTCCTAGTTGAACAACATCGGATAGCTTTTATTTAGAGTGATGCTCTGGACAATTTTTATGGATTTGAATTAAACGTTTAAGACAATCGTAAGATCGACCTGGATGATTAAACAATTTTTTCACCATGTTGATAAGCATTTAAAGCGATTGTTTGGTCGATATTCTATGATTTGAACTAATCGTACATGACAATAGTTAATCATCCTGGTTGATATGAACAAATACCTTCTGATCATTCCAAATTTTCCTAGCTGATTGAGCTTAATTTGCACAGATGGTTTAGGACAATATTAATATCGTCCTAGATGATAAAGTCAGTAAGTTGCAATTAATGAGTTATTCCGAAGCTCTTCTATATAAGCTCTCTTATATCATCCATGAGGGTATCTTTTGCTATTGTCTTGACCTGAGAGAGCCTAGAGGAGAGTGAGAGAGAGTGAGAGAGAGAGGATCTTATGAGGGGGAGTTTGTGAGAGGGTTTCACAAAGGTTGCTCCAAGCTTGGATCCACATCTTCATCCTCCATCATATTCCCTTATCTTTGGAGGGTTAAGGGAGGTTTACTTCAGCAAACAATTAAGGTTCTCTGCCTGCTTTAGGAGGAAGCAAAAGGGGTTAGTTTCTCTGCCTCACTAGTGTTGTTGAAAGGAGTTTTGTAAAGGCTTCTTCGTCTTGCTGTGGGAGCAAATGGAGAGTCACTGTGCTTTAGTACAATACCCAGAGGGCACCTCCATGGAGTGGACGTAGGTCAAGTTGACCAAACCACTATAAATCTCTATGTTCCTTTACTACTATTTTTTCGCATTTAATTTCCACACTTCTTATTTTCTTTGTGGTGAATTATGATTTTTGTTTTGAGTTTTTGATTGAAAGAATTTTTAAAATATCAATTCACCCCCTCTCTTGGTTAGCCTTGGGCTAGTTCATAAGGGCTTAACATCCCTAAGGAACTTTCAAGTGGTATTAGAGCAGGATTTATAAAAACAAGTTTAAAAACTTTTTGAATTTTGATCCATGGCAAACTCCAGTAATCATAATGCTGTGAAAGGGTATTCTATTATCCGACCACCTTTATTTGATAATATTCCTTTTGATTTTTAGAAGACTTACATGTCTACGTTTTTGCAATCAATTGACTATCGCATGTGGATGCTTGTTAAGGATGGTTATACACTTCCGATTGGTAAACTTAATGGTGCTACTCTTTCACTTCTTTTTTACAAAATGGACTACTGATGATAGGGATTTAGCTGAACTTAATGCAAAATGTTTGAACTATTTTTTCTACGCTTTTAAATTTGAAGATTACATGTGTGTTTCAACATGCACTATTGGTAAAGAGATTTGGGATAAATTATGTATTACTTATGAAAGAACTAATGAAGTTAAGCAATCTTGATTGAATATTTTGTTGCATGATTATGAACTTTTTTGTATGAAATCTTCTAAATCAATTTCTAAGATGTATACAAGGTTTACTCAAATCGTTATCTCTTTGCATGCCTTAGGAAGAGCACTCACCAACTATGAAAAAGTGAACAAAATTTTAAGATGCTTGCCTTCCTCTTTTGAAGCTAAGATTACTCTACTTATTGAATTTAAAGATTTGAATACTTATTCAATTGATAACTTACTTGGATCACTCATTGCTTACAAGCAAGGGGTGAATCAAAGAAATCTTGATGCAGGTGAGGAAAAGAAGGAGAAAACTGTGGCACTCAAGGCCAACAACATGGACATTAAATCTTTCGAGTATGAAAGCAATGATGTTGCCTTAATCATAAGACAATTCAAAAGCTTTCTAAGGAAGAAGCAAAAGAACCATCAAAAGTTGAATAAAGGTAACGAAAATAAAAAATTTAAGAGTTCTAATGATATGATTTGTTTTGAATGCAGGAAGCCAGGATACGTTAAAGCTGATTGTCCTACACTTAAATCTCACCCAAGCAAGGAGAAGGGAGAGGAGAAACCAAGTTTAAAAAGGACAAGAAGAGATTCTAAAAGGCATTTTAGGCAGATTATGCATCAGACTCCTCTGAGACTGAAGCTGAAGAGGAGACAACAAACTTGTGCTTAATGTTAAACGATCATCTTGGTCAAAGTGACCAAGAAGAGGTATGTGAACTAACATATGAGCAACTACTTGAAGTTTCTAAAAAAAATCATACATCATATAGGAAACTTAAGAAAACTCATGCTAGCTTGAAATTGAAAATTTTAAATTTACAAAAAGAGCATGAAATTCTTCTTAAAGATCATTTTATAATCGATAACAATCACATGTCTTTACTTGATGAGTTTGATGCATTAAATAAAAAGCATAAGGAATTATCTGATGTACATGATTCTTTAAAGTCATCCCATGCTGAGTTAGAAAAAGAGTTAGCAAACCTAAAGCTTATGAAAATAAATCATTGCATGTATCACATAACTTTAAAAAGAAGTATCACCACATGTGTAGATTAGTACATCCTTTTTCTAGTGTTTGATGTTTTTCATTTGGCATATTAGGACACATTGCACACACTTGCACCATTCACCATTATACACATTGGGTGCGGAGACCCAAATTGCATGATTCACAGCATAACCCACATGCATTGCATACTATTCTCATAAGAAGGGACCCAAATATTTGGGTTTCTAAATTTGATGTTTGATGATTTTGTAGGCTTAATCTCACAAAAGGCCTCTTGAGAGCATGTGGTACTTAGGCAGCGGATGCTCACGACACATGTCTGGAGATGTTAATCAATTTGTTTCGCTGGAGGCCAAGGCTGGAGTCAAGGTTACTCTTGGAGACAACACCACCAAGAAAGTGGTGGGCACAGGTAATATTGGAAAATCCAAGAACCTTTTGATTAAAAATGTTTTGCTTGTAGATGGACTAAAAAATAACTTGCTCAGCATTAGTAAGCTTTGCGATTAGGGCTTCATCATAAAATATTTGGCAAACACATGCATCATAAGCTTATATAATAACACTATTTTGCAGGGAAAATGGATCAAAAATATTTACATGCTTGATTTAAATAATATTGAATATGCTGGTTCATTTTGCTTAAAAACTACTAATGATGATTTTTGGTTGTGGTGCAGGAGATTATGTCATGTTAGTATAAAAATCATTAGGAAAGTGACCCAGAAAGACTTAGTTAGAGGTGTCCCCAAGCTTAAGTTTTCAAAAGACCACGTTTGCGATGCCTGCAAATTAAGAAAGCAAGTCCACTCCACTTTTCACTCCATTAAGGACATTACCACCTCTAGACCTTTAGAATTCCTTCACTTAGATTTGTTTGGACCCATTAGCACTGCCATCTTAGGACGAAAAGTCTATGGTTTTATGATTGTCAATGATTACTAGAGGTTTACATGGATTAGATTTCTATCACATAAGAATGAGTCTTTCGATGAGTTTCGAGCCTTCTTCACTTGGATTCAAAAAAAGTTAGGACTAGACATGAACTTAGGAAGGAAGTGAACCACTCTGCCTTTATCTTAATGACTAAACCCACCAACATTAATCAAGCCCTTTCTGATGAGTTTTGGATCTTAGCCATGTAAGAAGAGTTAAACTAATTTGTTAGGAATGATATTTGGGAGCTTGTAGAAAGACTAAAGTGACAAAGTATAGTTGGAACCAAATGGGTCTTTAAGAAAAAGCTGAATGATTTTGGTGTGGTGGTTAGGAATAAGGAAAAATTGGTGAATAAAAGGTACACCCAAATAGAAGAGATATATTTGGAAGAGACCTTTGCCCCTATAGCTAGATTGGAAGCCATAATAGTGCTATTAGACTTCGCCTGTTATAAGGGATTTAAGCTTTTCCAAATGGATGTTAAGAGTGTCTTTTTAAATGGTGTAATAAAAGAGGATGTGTTTGTAGAACAACCCCCAGATTTTAAGAGTTTCCAATTTCCAAATCATATTTTCAAATTAGAAAAGGCCTTATATGAATTGAAATAGGCACTCAGAGCTTGGTATGAGAGGCTTAACACATTCTTATTAGAGAGGGAGATTATTAAGGGGAGCATAGACACCACCCTTTTTCTGATGAAAGTAGGAGATGATTTACTCATTGTTCAGATCTATGTTAATGATATACTTTTTGGATCTTTTGATAAGAGGCTATGTGATGATTTTTTTAAAATAATGAGTAGGGAGTTTGAGATGAGTATGATGGGAGAGTTATCCTACTTTTTTGGGTTTAGCATAAGACAATTGGATAATGGAATTTTTCTGAATTAATCAAAGTACAAAAATGATATCTTGAAGAAATATGAAATGGATAATGCCAAGCCAATTAGTACTCCCATGACCTCCAGTGTTCAGTTGGATAAGGACCCAAATAGAAAGTTTGTTGATCAAAAGAAATATAGAGGGATGAATTGGATCTCTTTTTTACCTAATTGCTAGCCGACCTGATATAATGTTTAGTATTTGTCTCTGTGCTAGATTTCAAGATGATCCTAAGGAATCCCACCTAACTACAGTTATGAGAATTCTTAGATACCTTTTAGGGACCCAAAACTTAGGAATTTGGTACCCTAGGCACAACACTTCTTTTGAGATAATTGGATATTCTTATTCTAAATTTATAGGATGTAGGGTGGATAGAAAGAGCTCTTCTGGGACTTGCCAATTCATATGATAGTCTTTAGTCTCCTGGTCCAGCAGAAAACAAAACTCTATTGTACTTTCCACTATTGAAGCTGAGTATATTGCCTTAGGGAGTTGTGTAGCCCAAGTTCTTTGGTTGAAGAAGTAAATTCTATATTTAGGATGACCTGTAGGCACAATCTCAATCCTTTGTGACAATACTAGTGCCATTTGTATTTCTAAGAATCCTATATAATATTAAAGGACTAATCACAATGACATAAGGTATCACTTTATTAGAGACCATGTGACGAAGGGAGACATTAAGCTCTACTATGTGGCAACTGAGAATTAACTCGCTGACATCTTTACTAAACCACTGGCCTTCGACACTTTTAACACTTTAAGGACCACATTGGGTGTGATTGAGATAAATACATGAACTTGATTCCTACTGATTTTTTATTTGTTATATGTTGTTTATTTTTCACTTTTGTTTATTTTTGTTGTTATTTTTGTTTTTGTTGCTTTATTTTTTATATGCTTTAATTTTTCTTATAATCATCACTGAAACTGGTATTTTATGCATTGTTTTTATTTTTTGAAAATTTGTAGTCAATATTTTACATCTCATAATCATTTAAAGAGGGAAACACCGTTGATTGTTTCCTTTTCTCTAACTTCCTTTAGTGGTGTAATTTTCTTTTCCAAATAAAAGTCTATCTCAAATCAACAACTAGACTATGCAATTGAAATCTTTTTCAATCTTACTACAATAATCTATCTTATATATATAATGTTCAAAGTCTTTATTTTATCTTCAAATTTTTCAAAATCTTGTCGTTACATTTATCATATGATTTTTTATTCTATTTTTTGATTGATTCATCCTTATATTAGAGAGTGTGTTTTTCTTCTCTAATATTTGAAAGATATAATCATAATTGAGAGTATTTAAAAATTTTGGAAAAGGGACCTAGCTTGCAAAATTAAAAGAAAAAAAGTGGCCATTGATGCCAAAATCAAAAGATGCGCAATGTCGCCAAATTGAAAAATATATATATATACACAAAGTATATCAAAAATCAAAAGATACGCAAAGAGTGCCAATCAAATTAACAAGAGGCATAAAATGAGCCTATAAAAAGCAAGCTCCTTCCCTATAAAAATTTTTAAATCCTAAAAGAATTTATGTATCACTTGATATTTTTGAAAGTCTTAATTTCAGAATTCTTGATTGTAACTAATTACTTTGATATATTATTTTCTAAAATATTTTTCTGAAACCAAATTTCAAATGGATTTCTTTTTCTTATCCAATTGATTTTTTAATTTAGATCTTTATTTTCAAAAAATGTTTTGCCCTGGGAGAAGTTTGAGTTAGGGATAACAGGATTAGTTGTGTTACCAATTTTTTAGATTCCAACGATGTTAATTCATTAACTTACAAGTTTTTAAAATCAATCACATGGAGACTATATCGTATTCATGCCTTGATAAAAAAAATAAAAAAATCCTTATTTTTGTTCATTTTATGTGTTTTTTCATATCTTATTTTTATCATTTTCACTTGATTTTAATATTTTTGGGCCTTGTTTAATCATCTTCATCCATCCTCTGTTCGCCATGCTATCTAGCTAGTTTTAGTAGCCACCACCACCACATCCTTCAGGTGATCAGGGGTCATCATTTTGCAAGTTTTTTATACTATTTTTTCATTATAGTTTGTTTCTATTTTTTATTGTTTAGTTTTTGCTTTGTTTCTATTATACTTTCCTCATCCTTTTTGTGATATCAAATGGGGGAGTAGTCTTCTGTACTTTTTGCTTTGTACTGTGATTCTATTATTAAATAGTTGATCAGTATTTTCATTAAATTGCATTAACTGCTTAGATATTTTTGTGTGTGTTTGTCATCATCAAAAAGGGGAGATTGTTGTGTATCTATTTTCAAAAATAAAGTTTTGATGATTGTAAACACTTTTGTTTTACTATGACTACCTTACCTACTAATATTTTAGATCCACAGGATCAAGACTGTAATTTGAACCAGCTCAAGATTGGGTGACTACATTTGAGTCAGTTTGTAAAGGTTTTCCTTTCTTGAGTCTATTTGTAATAAATGTGGTTCTTGATGCTAAGTAACCTTGCACACTCACACTTGGGAGAATTTTTTCTATCTGATTTAAAGTTCTCTATTTTGAGGACATCATCCAGGATGATCTAAATATCATCCTAGACGATCCATTAAAAAAACAAAAACCCTAATTAGGGCATCCATATTAAGGCAACTGTCATTAAGCACATCATCCTGGCCAATATGTGTATCGTCCAAGATGATATGCTCAAATCAGAAAGAATCAAACCCTAGATCTATTTAGGTATTATTTATTTATGGACATCATCTTGGACGATGCATACAATTATGCCTAAATTAATCTTGTAATTAAGGAAAGCAATTAAGGCTTGATTGATACGATCACATCGTCCTAGATGATCGCAAAATCATCAGGGACGACTAGTTCAAAATACCTTAGTTACTCTTGAATGAAAAACATCATATATCTTTTATTCAGAGCGATGCTCTGGATAATTTTCATGGATTTGAACTAATCATCCAGTACGATCGTGAGATCGTCCTGGACGATCAAGCTATTTTTTCACCATTTAGACAAGCATTTAGAGTGATTGTCTGGTTGATATTTTGTGATTTGAACTAATCATACAGGAAGATATTTAATCATCCTAGATGATATGAACAAAAACCTTCTGATCGTTCCAAATCATCCTGGCTGATTGAGCTTAATTTGCACTGATCATACAGGATGATATTAATATCGTATAGGATGATAAAGTCGACAAGTTGAAATTAATGAGCTATTTCGAAGCTCTTTTATATAAGCTCTCTTATATCACCCATGAGGGTATCTTTTACTGCTGTCTTGACCTGAGAGAGCCTAGAGGAGAGGGAGAGAGAGGGACAGAGAGAGGTTCTTATGAGGGGGAGTTTGTGATAGGGTTTCACAAAGGTTGCTCTAAGTTTGGATCCACATCTTTTTCTTCCATCATAGTCCCTTATCTTTGGATGGATGAGAGAGGTTCACTTCAGTAATCGATCAAGGTTTTCTTCCTACTTCAGATGGAAGAAAAAGGAGTTGGGCTCTCTGCCTCACCGGTGTTAGTGGAAAGGAGTTTTGTAAAAGCTTTTTTGCCTTGCTTTGGGAGCAAAAGGAGAGTCACTGAGTTTTAGTGCAATACCCAGAGGGTGCCTCCAGGGAGTGGACGTTGGTCAAGTTGATTGAACCAATATAAATCTCTGTGTTCCTTTACTACTATTTTTTCGTATTTGATTTCCGCACTTCTTATTTTCTTTGTGGTGAATTGTGGTTTTTGTTTTGATTTTTGGATTGAAAGAAATTTTAAAATACCAATTCAAACCCCCCCCCCCCCTCTTGGTTAGCCTTGGGCTAGTTCATAAGGGCTTAACATCCTTAATGAACTTTTAGTTAATTGTAAAAGCAATGGCTTCTTAAAATCTTATCATGGCATTAGACAAGGGGACCCCATCTCCCATACTTTGTTCATCATAGCAGCTAAGTATCTTTGTGGAGGTCTTACCCTCCTCTATGATAACCACCTTAAGCTTTACTATATAACCATTGGTGGCATGCCTATTTCTCATTTATGTTTTGCGGATGTTGTTATCATTTTTTCTAATGGTTCTATGAATATGGTTAGTGTCCATATCCATTTTTTGAACAATTTTGAAGTATTGAGTGGTTTAAATCTTAATAAAAACAAGTGTTGTTTTATCCCCTCTAAAAATATTTTGGTTTATTGAATTAATGTTATTAAGGGTATTTCTGGGTTTTTTCAAAGTTCTCTTCCCTTAAAATACTTAGGTGTTCCTCTTTTCGAAGGTCATAAGAGATCTTTCCTTTTTGACAATCTAAGTACTGCTCTGAATAATAAGCTTAACTGTTTGGAATTTAATTTCCTTAGCTTTGGTGGTAGATTGGATCTAAGCAAGAGTGTTTTTTGCTCTTTACCGATTTATATCTTTTGATCTATTCATCCTATTATTTATGTTTGCAATAGGCTTGATAAAATGATCAATAAATTTTTTCTGGAAAGGTAAAAGTGATAATTCTAAAATTATTTGGAATTTTTGGAGCAACTGTTGTGGTGTGTTGGAGGAAGGTTCTTTGCGGTAAAAGGATATGGAGGATTTAGCCCACTCATTCTCTTTTAAATTATGGTTTTTTTTTTTTGTTAAAACTAGTCTTTGGTCCAAGTTTATGACTGCTAAATATTGTGTTGGCAAACATCCTACCATTTGTACTTATAATAAGGGGGTCTCTAGAGTTTGGAAAATACTTTGTAATATCAAGTGGGAAGTTGAGTCTTACTTTAATTGGGGTATTGTTCTGCTAACCTTTTCTTTTGGGATGATCAGTGGCTGGGTCAAACTTCTATTAATCATATCCTTCACTCAGTCTTCACTTCTTCTATCAAGGTTAACTATTTTATTTAGAATAATAGTTGGGATTATAGGAATCTTTCGCTAGTTATTCCTAAGTCCATTATAAATCAGATCTTGCAAGTTCACTTTGTTGTAAATCTATTTTTTCATGACTTATGTTTTGATGATTGACAAACACTATGACTCTTGGACTACTTGTTGCTTCTAACTTTTCAGGAATCAAAGATCGGACGATCAAGAAGGAGCCAAGTTCAGGATTGCGTAGGATTAGGGTTGAGTCAGTCTGTACTTTTGGTTTTCACCTTTTGAGTCTACTTGTAATGGTCAAAGAGACTGATGCTAAGTAACCCTTCACACACACACACTTGAGAGGCTTAGAATTTCTATTTTTGCCCACATCGGCCTGGCCGATAATTATATCGTCCGGGACGATCAGCTTAAAACAGAAAGTCTAAGTAAGGATTCTTAATTAAGGCAGCCGACATTAACATATTGGCCTGGACGATACGTGTATCGGCCAGGACGATAAGCTCAAAATAGAAAGAAGTAGCCGCCATAGTCAATTAAGGTATACTGTAATTTTAAATTATCGGCCAGGACGATCCACGTATCGGCCTGGACGAAATTACCAAATTATGTCTTAATTGATCAGGAAATCAAGGGAGTAATTAAGGATGATTGATATGATCATATCGTCCTGGACGATCGCAGGATCGGCCAGGATGATCCAGTCAAAAACTTTAAGTTACTTCATGACGATAAATATCGGCCAGCTCAAAAACAGGTCGATGCTCAGGACGATTTTCCTCTGATTTGAACTGATCGGCCAGGACGATCGTGAGATCAGCTAGGACGATCAAGCCAAATTTCAATCGTCTAGCACCCAAAACAGGGCGATGCACAGGCCGATCTTCTGTGATTTATACTGATCGGCCAGGCCGATGTCCATATCAGCCTGGACGATATTGTCGGCAACTTGCAATTAATGAGCTCCTTTGAAGCTCTTCTATTTAAAGAGCTCTTGTTCAACACTTTTTTATGACCTTTGGCTGCTGCCTTGACCTGAGAAGACCTTGAGGAGAGAAAGAGAGAGAGGGAGAGAGAGAGGATCTTGTGAGGGGGAGCTTGTGAGGGGTTTCACAAGGGTTGCTTCAAGGATCGCTCTGCTTGTCTTTCGTCTGGAGTTTCTCGTTTGTGGAAGGGTCGGTAGAGGTAAGGAGTTTTCTTTTGGTTGTGGTTCTCTGCTAGCTTCAGGAGGAAGCAAAAGGAGGTAGGTTCTCTGCCTTACCGGGGTGGCAAAAAGGAGGTTCTTGTGAGGGCTTCTCCGCCTAGCCGTCGTGGCTAAAGGAGAGTCACGTTTTGTAGTGCAATACTTGGAGGGTGCCTCCAAGGAGTGGATGTAGGTCGAGTCGACCGAACCACTATAAATCTCTGTGTTCTTTTTCTTGCTTCCGCACTTTTTAAATTCCGTATTTTATTTCTGTGGTGTGATTTAGTTTATGCAATTTTCTTTCTTTGGGAAAAGATTTTTTAAAATACTAATTCACCCCCCCTCTTGGTTAGCTTGGGACTAAGTTCATAGGGCTTAACATCCCGAACGAACTTTCAAGTGGTATCAGAGCGGGATTCGAAAATTAAAGTTTGAAAACTTTTTGAATTTGATCCATGGCTAACATTAGGAATCGTAACACTACGGAAGGGTATTCCATTACCCGACCTCCCCTATTCGATAACCTACCTTTTGACTTTTGGAAAACTCGCATGTCAACGTTTTTACAATCTACTGATTATCGCATGTGGATGCTTATTCAAGAAGGTTATTCTCCACCTTCTCGTGAAATTAATGGTGTTAAAACTGAAGTTGCTTTTACTGAATGTACTTTTGATGAACAAGATTTAGCTCAATTAAATGCGAAGTGTTTGAACTGTTTTTTCTATGCTTTGAAATCTGAGGATTACATGCGTGTTTCAACTTGCAAAACAGGTAAAGAGATTTGGGATAAGTTATGCATCACCTATGAAGGGACTAATGAAGTTAAGCAATCCCGTTTGAACTTTCTCTTGCATGACTACAAACTTTTTCGTATGAAACCTCATGAATCGATTTCTGACATGTACACTAGGTTTACTCAGATAGTTACTTCATTGCATGCACTAGGAAAAGAGCTTTCAAACTATGAAAAAGTTAACAAGATTTTGAGATGCTTGCCTTCGTCTTATGATGCAAAAATTTCTGCCATTACTGAATCTAAAGATTTGAACACCTATTCTATTGATAACTTACTTGGCTCACTCATTGCTTACAAGCAAGGGGTGAATCAAAGAGATCTTGATGCAGGTGAGAAGAAAAAAGAGAAAACAATCACACTGAAGGCGCACAAATCGGATTCTGAATCTTCCAAGTCTGAAAGTGATGAAATTGCCTTCATCACAAGGCAATTCAAAAGCTTTCTAAGGAAGAAACAAATGCATCATCAAAGTTGGAGAAAAGGTAAGGATCATAAACATGTTAAAGGATCTTCTGATGTTATTTGCTTCAAATGCAGGAAGCCTGGACATGTGAGAACTGATTGTCCTACGCTTAGAGATCAATCAAGCAAAGGAAAGGTGTGGAGAAAGCTAAGTCTAGGGAGGACAAGAAGAAAAACCAAAGGAGTTTTTGGGCAGAATCTGGTACAGACTCATCTGAAACTGAACTAGAGGAAGAAACTACAAACTTGTGTTTCATGGGAAAAGATCAAAGTGATCAAGAAGAGGTATGTGAACTTTCCTACGATCAACTTCTTGAAGTTTCAGAAAAAATCCATGCATCATATAGGAAATTAAAGAAAACACATGCTAGCTTGAAATTAGAATTTTTAAATCTACAAAAAGAGCATGAAATTTTGATTAAAGACCATCAAACAATTGATTCAAATCACATGACTTTACTTGATGAATTTGATGAGTTAAATAAAAATCATTGTGAGCTAGTTGAAAAATTTGATGCATTAAAAGTCACACACACATCACTTGAATCTGATTTTGAGAAGTCTAAGGAGATTGAGAAAAATTTGAGGATTGAAAATGAAGTTTTAAAAAGCACTAATTTGAAGATTCAAAATGATTTAGAAACATGTAAGAAAACTAGGATGACATCTACTTTTGATCAATTGCCAAAACCTATAAAGAGACATTATAACTCAAATCACTTAAGAAATCCCTTTCCTAGAGTTAGATGTTTTTCATGTGGCATGCTAGGACACATCTCACACACTTGTACGATTCACCATAGTACACATTGGGTATGGAGACCTAAGGTGCATGATCCACAACATACCACATATGCATTGCATTCTTCTCTTCATAAGAAGGAACCCAAATCTGCTTGGGGTTCTAAATCTAACATTTGATAATTTTGCAGGAGAGCTCTCACAAAAAACCTCATGAGAGTATGTGGTACCTGGACAGTGGATACTCTCGACATATGACTGGTGATGCTAGCCAGTTTGTTGTACTAGAGTCCAGGACTGGAGGCAAGGTTACTCTTGGAGACAACACCACCAGGAAGGTGGTAGGAGCAGGTATAATTGGTAATTCCAAGAACCTTATGATTGAAAATGTTTTGCTTGTAGATGGATTGAAGCACAACTTGCTCAGCATCAGTCAATTCTGTGACAAAGGCTTCATCGTGCAACTCTTTGCGGATTCATGCATTGTAAATTTAAGTAACAACACCATTTTGCAGGGAAAGAGGATCAACAACGTTTACATGCTTGATTTAAATAACATTGAATGTGCTGCTTCTTTTTGCTTAAAAACTGTAATTGATGATTTTTGGTTGTGGCACAGGAGGCTTTGTCATGCAAGTATGAAAACCCTTAGGAAAGTGACCCAAAAGGACTTAGTTAGAGGTGTCCCCAAACTTAAGTTTACAAAAGACCACCTTTGGGATGCCTGTCAACTAGGAAAGCAAGTCCACTCCACTTTTCACCCCATTAAGGACATTAGCATCTCTAGACCTTTAGAAGTCCTTCACATGGATTTGTTTGGACCCATTAGCACGGCTAGTTTGGGAGGGAAAGTCTATGGTTTTGTGATTGTTGATGACTACTCGAGGTTCACTTGGACTAGATTTCTTTCACATAAAAATGAGTCTTTTGAGGAGTTTAAAACATTTTCTACTTGGATTCAGAAGAAGCTAGGATGTGAGATTTTGACCATCCATAGTGATCATGGGGGAGAGTTTGAAAATGAAAGATTTGGAGTTTTTTGTGAGGACAAGGGGATTAGCCACAATTTTTCAGCCCCTAGGACCCCTCAGCAGAATGGGGTAGCTGAAAGGAAGAACCGGAATTTGGTAGAAGCCGCTAGAGCCATGCTTGCTGAGTATTCACTTCCAAAATACTTTTGGGCTGAAGCGGTTAACACAGCTTGTTATGTGTTGAATAGGGTGAATGTTAGAGCCAAATTAGAGAAGACACCCTATGAGATCCTTAAGGGTAGGACACCAAATCTTTCCCACCTTCATGTTTTTGGTTGTAATGTTTTCATTCATAACAATGGGAAGTCTCACTTGGGAAAATTTGATCCTAAATCTGATGAAGGAGTATTCTTGGGATATTCTAGTGTTGGGAAGTCTTTTAGGGTGTTTAACAAGAGAACTTTGATGGTGGAAGAGACAACCCATGTAGTTTTTGATGAGTCTAATCCTAAGAAATATGGAGTAGGAGATGATGATGTTGGAGAGATTACAAGTGGAGTAGAAAATTTGGGAAAGGGGAGTGAGCACCTAAGTAATGAAGGAGTAGAAGGAGTCAGCCAAGGAGTAGAGAACTTTGTTGAAAGGGAAGAAACTTCACACACTTTGCCTAGAGATTGGAGATACTCTACAAGTCACCCCAAGGATTTGATCTTAGGAGACCCTTCTAGTGGAGTTAAGACTAGACATGGACTTAGGAAGGAGGTGAACCACTCTGCCTTTATTTCTATGACTGAACCCACCACCATTAACCAAGCCCTTTCTGACGAGTTTTGGATTTTAGCAATGAAAGAAGAGTTGAATCAATTTGTTAGGAATGATGTTTGGGAACTTGTGGAAAGACCTAAAGGACAAAGTGTAGTTGGAACAAAGTGGGTCTTTAAGAACAAAGTGAATGATTCAGGAATGGTGGTGAGGAATAAAGCAAGATTTGTGGCTAAGGGGTACAATCAAATAGAAGGGATAGACTTTGAGGAGACTTTTGCCCCTGTAGCTAGATTGGAAGCCATTAGAGTGCTATTAGCCTTTGCCTGTTATAAAGGATTTAAGCTTTTTCAAATGGATGTCAAGAATGCCTTTTTAAATGGGGAGATAAAAGAAGATGTGTTTGTAGAACAACCTTCAGGTTTTGAGAGCTCCCAATTTCCAAATCATGTGTTTAAATTGAAAAAGGCATTGTATGGTTTAAAGCAGGCACCAAGAGCTTGGTATGAGAGGCTTAGCACATTCTTACTAGAGAGGGAGTTTGTCAAGGGAAGCATAGACACCACCCTTTTTCTTAGAAGAGTTGAAGATGATTTACTCATTGTTCAGATCTATGTGGATGATATACTTTTTGGATCTTCAAATAAAAATTTGTGTGATGATTTTTCTAAAATAATGAGTAGAGATTTTGAGATGAGTTTGATGGGAGAATTGTCCTATTTTTTGGGGTTTAGCATAAAATAATTGGAGGATGGAACTTTTCTAAATCAAACAAAATACATAAAGGATATTTTGAAGAGATATGAGATGGACAAAGCCAAGCCAATTAACACTCCCATGACTTCTAGTGCTCCATTGGATAAGGACCCAAGTGGTAAGTCTGTTGATCAGAAGATGTATAGAGGCATGATTGGATCTTTACTTTACTTGACTGAGAGCCGACCTGACATCATGTTTAGTGTTTGCCTTTGTGCTAGGTTTCAAGCTGACCCTAAGGAATCCCACATGACTGCTGTTAAGAGGATTTTTAGATACCTTTTGGGGACACAAGGATTAGGGATTTGGTACCCTAGACATAGTAATTCTTTTGAGATTATTGGTTTTTCTGACTTTGATTTTGCAGGATGCAAGGTGGATAGAAAGAGCACTTCTGGAACTTGTCAATTCATTGGACAATCTTTGGTCTCTTGGTCTAGTAGAAAGCAAAACTCTGTTGCACTTTCCACTGCTGAAGCTGAATACATTGCTCTTGGAAGTTGTGTGGCCCAAGTCCTTTGGTTGAAATAACAGGTATTGGATTTAGGATTACATGTAAGCACCATCTCAATCTTTTGTGACAACACCAGTGCCATATGCATCTCTAAGAATCCTATTCAACATTCAAGGACTAAACACATTGACATTAGGCATCACTTCATTAGAGATCATGTGACTAAGGGAGACATTGAGTTACACCATGTGACAACTGAAAACCAACTGGCGGACATCTTTACTAAACCACTGGCCTTCGACACTTTCAGTTCTTTAAGGACCAGATTGGGTGTGATTGACATAAATGCATGAAACTTTTTTATTTTCTTTTGCTTTTCTTTTGCTTTTTATTACTTTTGTTTCCTATTTGTTGTTTTAACTTTTTTTTGTGTGTTTTATTTTTCCTTTTGTCTCTCTCTCTCTTTACTTAGTTTTCAAAATCATCGCTAATATGGTATTATATTCCTTGTCCTTGCTTTTGGAAATTTGTAGTCAATATATTTTTATCTACTCAATCTCTTAATAGGTAGAAATATTTTGTGATTGTGTCTCTTTCTCTAACCTATTTTAGTGGCATAATTTTCTTTTCTAATCAAAATTCTATCTCAAGTTAAAGATTGTTTATAGAATTGAGATCCTTTCTTAAGCTTGCTTAAGCAAATCTATCTTATACTTATAATGGTTAAAGTCTTTATGTCACATCAAGATTTCTCGTTACTCTTATCTTTGATTATTAATTCTGCTTGTGGTTACTCTTCCTTATGTTAGAGAGAGTGCTCCTATTCTCTAATATCTACGAAGATATATTCACAACTTTTTTTTTAAAAGATTATAAAAGAGAATCTAGCTTGCAAGAACAAAATTTGGCCAATGATGCCAACAAAAGATGCGCAAAGACGCCAAAAATTGAAAAATCTATAAAAAGATGCGCAAAGCGCCACAAAATTGACAAGAGGCATAAAATGAGCCCACTCAAAAGCAAGCTACTCTCCCTTTTTAAATCTTTTAGAACTTAGGAGTGTTGGTTATCAAAGGCTTGATTTCGATTGTGACAAATTTACTTTACTTCATTATTTTATAAAGATGTTTTTTTTAAGCCAAGTGACGGGTGGATTCCTTTTCTCATATCCAATTAATTTCTTGAGTTAGGTCATTAATTTCAAAAGACGATTCTACCCTAAGAAAATGCCTGAGCTAAGGGTAACCATGATCGGATATTCTATTATTCTATAGATTGATGAGCTTATTAACACATTAACTCACAAATTTTTAAATCAATCACATGGAATTCTATATCATGTTCATGCCTTGGTTAAAAAAAAAAAAAAAAAAAGAGAGAGAAAGAAAAGGGGGATCTCTTTTGCTTTGCTTGTACCATCCTTTTTGATATGTCAAAAGGGGGAGAAGTTTATGAGGTTCTTTTTTCAAAAATCCTGAATTTTTGCTGTTTTTCATAGTGTTTTACCATCATCAAAAAGGGGGAGATTGTTGCAAATCTATTTTTTTATGACTTATGTTTTGATTATTGACAAACACTATGTCTCTTGGACTACTTGTTGCTTCTAGCTTTTCAGGAATCAAAGATCGGACGATCAAGAAGGAGCCAAGTTCAGGATTGCGTAGAATTAGGGTTGAGTCAGTCTGTACTTTTGATTTTCACCTTTTTAGTCTACTTGTAATGGTCAAAGAGACTGATGTTAAGTAACACTTCACACACACACTTGAGAGGCTTAGAATATCTGTTTTTGCCCATATTGGCCTGACCGATATTTATATCGTCCGGGACGATCAGCTTAAAACAGAAAGTCTAAGTAAGAATTCTTAATTAAGGCAACCGACATTAACATATCGGCCTAGACGATACGTGTATCGGCCAGGATGATAAGCTCAAAATAGAAAGAAGTAGCCGCCATAGTCAATTAAGGTATACTGTAATTTTAAATTATCGGCCAGGACGATCCACGTATCGGCCTAGACGAAATTACCAAATTATGCCTTAAATAACAAGGAAATCAAGGGAGTAATTAAGGATGATTGATACGATCATATCATCCAGGACGATTGCAGGATCGGCCAGGACGATCCAGTCAAAAACCTTAAGTTACTTCAGGATGATAAATATCGGCCAGCTCAAAAACAGGGCGATGCTCAGGACGATTTTCCTCTGATTTGAACTGATTGGCCAGGACGATCAAGCCAAATTTCAATCGTCCAGCACCCAAAACAGGGCGATGCCCAGGCCGATCTTCTGTGATTTATACTGATCGGTCAGGCCGATGTCCATATCGGCCTGGACGATATTGTCGGCAACTTGCAATTAATGAGCTCCTTTGAAACTCTTCTATTTAAAGAGCTCTTGTTCAACATTTTTTTATGACCTTTGGCTGCTGCCTTGACCTGAGAAGACCTTGATGAGAGAAAGAGAGAGAGGGAGAGAGAGAGGATCTTGTGAGGGGGAGCTTGTGAGGGGTTTCACAAGGGTTGCTTCAAGGATCGCTCTGCTTGTCTTTCTTCTGGAGTTTCTCGTCCGTGGAAGGGTTGGTAGAGGTAAGGAGTTTGCTTTTGGTTGTGGTTCTCTGCCAGCTTCAGGAGGAAGCAAAATGAGGTAGGTTCTCTGTCTTGCCGGGGTGGCAAAAAGGAGGTTCTTGTGAGGGCTTCTCCGCCTAGCCGTGGGGGCTAAAGGAGAGTCACATTTGTAGTGCAATACTTGGAGGGTGCCTCCAAGGAGTGGACGTAGGTCGAGTCGACCGAACCACTATAAATCTCTGTGTTCTTTTTCTTGCTTCCGCACTTTTTAAATTCCGCATTTTATTTCTGTGGTGTGATTTGGTTTATGCAATTTTCTTTCTTTCAGAAAAGATTTTTTAAAATACCAATTCACCCCCCCTCTTGGTTAGCTTGGGACTAAGTTCATAGGGCTTAACATCCCGAACGAACTTTCACACTTAAATAATGATGTCGATGATTTTTTGTTGTGCAATATGGCTAGTAGTGGCATTTTCAAAATGGTGGATGCGTGGAAAATTTTTAGATCTAAACATTCTAAGTCCAAAATTATTTCCATGATTTGGTATAAAAGTATCCCTTCCACTATTGCTACCTTTATTTTGAGAATTATGCACAAGTATGTGCCTACGGATGATATGTTAATGAAAATATATTTTATTTGTCCTTAAAAGTTCCAATGTTGTTATAATGTGGTGAATTTACATCATGTTTTTATATCTGGGCATCGCTTCTAAGATTTGGATTCATTTTGAGGGTATCTTTAAACATAATCATTATAATGGTAAGATCTCCTTCAAGGATATCCTTAATCTTTAGTTCAGTAATTCTCGTGGTCATATATCTAATCTCATCCCTTCTTTTATTCTTGGGTACATCTGGATTGCTAGGAGTAACTTGCTTTTTAAAAATATTTCTAAGGATCCTAATCATATTTTTGGGAAGATAAAAGATAAAGTTGTTAAGTTGTTTAATGCTAATCTTCTTATTTGTAAGAATTTTAAAGGTTTATCTTAGGTTGCCAAGGATTTTTGGATTGTGCTTCAAGATAATTTTAACAATGATTTTTCTAAGTTGATTTATTGTATTAAACCTCTCTATAACATGTTCAAACAAAACACTAATAGATATGTTAAAGGCAACACTTATAACTATGGTGGTGTTGTTAGGGATTTTAATGGTGATTTTGTTATTGCTTTTGGTTGCCCATTACCAAGGTATTCTATTAATTTTCCCGAACATTTTGCTATTTTAAGTGGTTTAAAATTATGTATTTCCTTAGGTATTTTATACATTTGGATAGAATTTGATGCCATAAACATGGTCTGTTACCTTAAAGATAGTGAGGATAGGAATTGTAGTTATAAATTATTTTATCTGATTAGGGAAATTAAGCAACATTTTATTTACTTTAATGTCAAGTTGACTCACTTTTATATAGAAGGGAATGTTTGTATCGATTGGCTTGTTAATATAGTTATAATCTCCAATTTCTTATTGATTTTTATTTTAGCTAGCTGCCTCCCTCTGTTAAAGGCATCCTCATATTAGATAAGATTGGATTGCCTTATGTTAGATCTTCTTTATAATTTTTATGGTAGGTTTGGTTTCATTTTGTTACTTGGCAATTTTCTTCTAATATGGAGGCTCATTATGGTTATTTTGGTTTTTCTGACTACGAATAGTTTCACAGAGAATATAGCCCTTGTTTAGTTTGTTGCTATTATCTAGCTTCTCCTTTTTGGTTAATAAAGGGAGTTGGAAAAATAGGAAGGTAGCCATGCTTTATCTGATCTAGCATTGTCATTAATTTTTTTGGGAATAATATAGTGTGTTGTTTTTTAGTTTTTGATTATTCTTATCATCATTGGTTGGTTTTTTTTCCCTTGATTAGCCTTGGCTCTCGCTATTCAGGGGTTGTGCTGAACTATGGTTAGTGTAGCTGTGGCTCTAGCATTATTTCTTGTTACTCATAGTGTGTGAGTTTGCACTAGATTTTTGGGACTTTCTTGAGAAGTGAGTAGCAGATGGACTTTCGGGTTCATGTTCACTTGGAATATTTGCACCCGAGACAAATTATGTTTCTTGATTTCAAGGATTGTTTCTTTAGGTGTGGTGATAGGAGCTTGTTTACTAATTACTGGATGAGGTGTTATTGGGTTGATCCTATTTTTTTTTTTTGCTAATGAGTTTTCCCTGAATTTATCTTCTCAAGTGGAGAATTATTATTTTACCTATGTTGAGCCTTCTATCAGTTTTTCAAATTATGGGTATTATTCAGACTTCTCAGTTGGAAGGCTCTCTATTTGTCTTCATTTTGTTGTGTTCACATGATTGTTTGAAACTTTTTGCTAGCTCTTCTTCTATTTTTCTTGAGATTTTTTCGAAGAATTTAGTAATTTCTTCTTGCTTCCATATCATTATGAATATGAGGTTGCTTAATATTACTTGTAGCTTCATTTTTTGTTGGTGCTGGTCAAATATAGGTTAGTCCCACTTGTCTATTACTTATTTATCCATGTTTCCATCTTTTTTGAACAATTGTTGTGACTCTGGTATTGTACATTGTATTATTAATGAGATAACTATCATGAATTGTAAGGATCTTTTTTTATCTTTGCAGGTCATATGTTTTGTTTTGCAAGTTTTCTTATGTTTCCTTCGAATAATTTTTTGTAGGTTCCTGAATATTTTGGAGGAAAGATTATGCTTACTATCTATCAGAGTATCTTTGCTATTTTTTGAGTGTTGGCTTTTTACACCCTCGTAGAATGTACCTAGGTTATTTGGTAATTTTGTGTAGGAGGGAACTTTAGCTCACATATTTTTATTTTAATTTTCTTTTAGCTCTTTTGAGTAGTAGTGATCTAGAGGATCCTTTTAAGGATCTTTTAATCATTATTTTAATCAATATGTTGGACTCTACATGGGCTTCCTTAGAAAAAATCCTGACCTCAAGTTAATACAGATCTCAAATCAATATAGATCTCAAACTAGTCCAGACTTCAAGAAAATCTTGACCTTCATTTAACCCAAACTTATTAAAACCAACCTCCAATCAAGTTTTAATCCTATCTAATCTTTAATAATAACTCAAATAATTATGATTAGTTTAGATAATTCAAAGGAAAGCAATCAAATCCAAAACCCAGAACTTCAGACCATAATCTAAGGCTGAAAGGCTATATCCTGAAAGCCTTTTTTTAGTGATTTTTAAAACACTTTAAAACAAAGTTAGATGAATCCCAATTTATCATATGTAATTTGAATATTGATCAAGACTGTCTTTTTTGTGTACCCTCCAAATTTGAACTCATTCTAAGACATGTAGCCCAAAAAACTAAATTATTTCAAAATGCTATAAAACCTTCAAATATTTAAGGCCTATGCCACTAGACCTATCACCTTGTAGATTTTTACCAAGGGACCCTCCCCAAGAACTTTGATCATGTTCAAAACCTTGATCATCATATGTTAAGAATTAAAATACATTTTAATGGATCCACTTTGACCCTCATTTGGCTAGGGGCTAACGTGACCAAAATACCTCTTAAGGGAAAAATTGAAATTTCCTCCAAACATCAACATGAACATATCAAATCGAATAATGTAACATCTTCCAATGCATCCTAAACATCATTAGGATTTCATTGGACTCAAACATAGACCCTGGTCAAGCCTAGTTGACTAAGTCAACCTATTTTGACAAAAATGCCCTTAGGGGTTTGAAGGGTCATTTCAATCCAAATGGACTCATCTATGCATGGGATCACTTCATTCAATTCAAAACATCATTTCAAATTTGTCTAAACCAATCCCAATACTTGGGTGAAGTTGGTTGACCAAGTCAACTTATGTTAACTAAATGGCCCTTTAAGGGTCCAAATGGTCAATTTGACCCAAATGACTATTATTACCCTTGGAACCACCTTTAATAGACCACAAATGTCATTTTAAACCTGTTGGACCTAAACCCAAGCTCTAGGTCAACTTGATTTACCAAGTCAACCCAAGTTAACCAAATAATCTCTTAAGAGTTCAAATAGTCAATTCGAACGAAATGACCATTTTAACTCTTGAAATAACTTCTACTCAACTCAAAATGCCAAACCAAATATATTAAGCCTAAACCTTGGTCTAGGGGTTAACTTAGTTGACCAAGTTAACTAGGGTTGACCCAAAAGCCCTTTAAAGTTCTAAATGATCATTTTTACCATTATGACAATTTTGACCCATTAAACTACTTCCAGCAAGCTTTAATAATCAAACCAAACCTATTGAGATGAAATCCTAGTTTTGGGTCAACCTAGTTGACCAAGTCAATCTTGGTTGACCCGATTCCCCTTAAGGGTTTAAATGGGTTAATTCAACCCATTTAACCAATTAAACCCTCTAAGCTTCCAAGTTCATTCCAATCGATGATTCAAACAAATCCAAATTCTTCTGAAGTCAACTCATCTTTGGGGTGACTAGGTCAAAACATAACCCTGGTCAATCCAGAAGCCAAGGCTAAACCATAATCAACTCAAGCTACCCAACCTATGTCAACCTATGTCAAGCCCTTAAATATGACTTAGTCATTGGTTAGTTAAGTCATAGTGAGTTTGACCAAGTGAACTCACTATGACTTTGTCAAACATTCACTCATATGTTTTTTTAATATTCAAACTTCAACTTTTTAGCATCAAGCTCTTTCCAAGCCAGCTCATCAACTTCTCTCACATTCCACCTCTTCCACCTTGACCCATTGAGAGGTTAAATGTTTAATGGGTGGTCAAATGGTCTCCAAAGGAGTCAAATTTCTCTAAGCACATAATCCTTCTTATTTAAAATCACTCCAAGCCTTTAAGCAATCTCTATAGGTTTCTAAGACCTTTCATAAGATCTTATATAGTCTTAAATATCGCCTGATTCTCCCATTTGCTCCATAGGACAAACACCTTACCACCTAGTTGTCATTGGCCCATCCTTTCCCTATGCCTCCAACCTATATTGAGATAGCTGCCATGCTTCAAGGGACTCCAAATTGATTAGGACCATTAATAAGTCTAGGGTCATTTGAATAGTGCAAAAAACTTAAAATTACGTCATTCATTCAAGTTCCAAACTCTCATAACTCAATCCCTTCCAGACCATGATGCCTTTTCATTTGAGCTCCCAACAGTCCCCTTACAACTTTTTTAGCTATATCCTTCTAGTCAAAGCTTGCTGGTGATGATCATCTAATGTACTAAAGATAAACTCCGTCCAAGACTTCATCTATTCCATTTATAGCTTTTCTGGTCGTGGCTTCAACTAAGACGTTATACATGGATAAACTACAAATTCAGAGAGCCTAATAT
This sequence comes from Dendrobium nobile, assembly GCA_022539455.1. Taxonomy (NCBI): domain Eukaryota; kingdom Viridiplantae; phylum Streptophyta; class Magnoliopsida; order Asparagales; family Orchidaceae; genus Dendrobium; species Dendrobium nobile. The sequence goes on along the minus strand of CM039718.1, from coordinate 30,911,746 downwards.
CCCTCAAATCCAATTGTGAAATTTACAAATAACTCGAACCCTATGTCACAACACTTAGAGTAATTTAGCTTTTGAATGACTCTTTCTCAGGCAGTGTATTTTGGGGTGATTCTATTCTGTATTGTTCACTCCTGGTTTCTTCAGAAGATTGTCAATCTTTTTATGTTATGTTTAGTGTTTGAACTGTGTGTGCTTATTTTATTCTTCTCTTAAGGTCATTTGGCCTTAGGTCAATCTTTTTTATGATGAAGGTTCCATCCTCTTCAGTTCAAGAGTCTTGGGGCATTCGCCCTTCTACTTCGATTGTTCCTTCAAAAGGTTTTTTGAGTAATGATGGTTGTGAAACTAAATATCTTTATGTTTGTGATGTTCTTGCCAGTTCTTGCTCTTGAAAGGATCCTATATTCTCATTCATAAAATTGGTGGTAAAAGGTTTTCCTGCACTTTTAGTTTTTGATTATAATATTATGAAACTTGCTATCCCTTTTCAGTTTAGTCTTGTTTGTAAGTTTTCAGTCCGATGACCAAATCTTAATGTGATCCATGGTTTTTTTGGAAAGCTAAAATTGTCTGGGAATTCTTCTATCAGTTTGCTTAATGCTAAACATGTAGTGATTCAATTATCTAATGACCTTTGTTATAGTAGGGTCTTTGCAAGAAGAACTTATTATATCATTAACTATCAAATGAGATTATTAAAATGGACACATTTTTTTATGTCAAAGAGGAATCACCCATTCTTCCTTTTTGGATCTCTTTTCCTAATTTATGTTTGCATTTTTTAATTCTCATGTTCTTTATGCTGTAGGATATATTTTTTGTAGACATATTCAAATAGATCAAGCCACTGCCTCTCATTCAAGGCCTTCAGTGGCAAGGATTCTTTTAGAATTAGACATCATTAAGAAGCATCCTAAAGACATCTGGCTTAGATATGAAAAGTCTTAGTATTTATAGAAAATTGAGTTTAAAAATGTTTTGGATTTTTGTTTGCATTGTAAAGTTTAAGGATATACGATAAATGATTATTTTGTTGACCCATCCTCAACATCTGGCCATGCCGCAGATTCTCTTTTAATGAATTTTAATTAATTTAAATGCACTTTAATTAATAGAAATTCAAAGAATTATGAAATAGTTTATCTAAATCTCAAAAATTAATTTTTATACCAGATTAATTAAAATTTTAAGAAGTTTAATTTAAAATTAAAATTAATTTAAGATATTATAAATATTTAAATTATTTCAAATGTTAAATATATGATATTTTTAATTAAATTGAAATAAAAAATAATCCAACTATTTCAAATTTTAAAGAAATTTATTTTTTTTCATTTCAAAATTTTAAAAACATTTTAAGATTATTTTAATTTTATTTTAAAATTATTTCTAATTTAATTAGTTTTAATTATTTTAAATATATTTAATAAGTAGAATATTCAAAATATTTGTTTAAAATTCAAATTTAATATAAAAATTAAAGTTTTTATATAAAGTTAACTAAAATTTAAAATGCCTAAATTGAAAATTAAATTTATTTTATGATCTTTTATTTTTTTGAAATGATTTTTAAAAATTTAAATATTTGGATATTTTATATTTATTTGAGATAAATCTAAAACATTTTAAAAGTAAAAAAAAATTATCTTAAATTATTTTAAATTTTTAGAAGATGCTTAAAGAGTATTTAATATGTTTTTTAATTATTTTAAATAATAATTTTTTAATTTGTTTATGTGTTTTTAATTACTAGTAATTAAAAAAAATTAATTTAAATTAAAAAAATTATTATAATATATCAATAGTTTTAGAATTTCTAATATATTTTTTTTAAAACTATATTTAAATTAAGAAATACTTAATGTATTTTAAATAATTTTAATTTTAAAATTTTTTATATTTAATTACTATTTAATTAAAATACTTTTAAAAATTTCAAAATAAGTAGAATTTGGATTAATTGTTTTTAATATTGAGGTATGATATTTAAAATATTTTATTTTACAATTAAAATGAATTTAAGATGTTTTCCTTAAATATTTCAAATAATTTTAATATTTGATTACTTAAATAATAATTAATTAAAAAATTGTTTTAAATATTTTTAAAACTTTAAGACATTTTATTTTAAAATATTTTCATGCATTTATAGGATTCTCAAAATTATTTTAAATTATATTTTAAGTTCTTTAAAAATTCAATGTTGACCTATTTTTCATATATAACTTTAATTTTAAAATTATATACATTAAATAATTTAGAGTTTTTGCGTAGTCCTATAAACTTAAGGGAAAATTCTATACGATGGTGGTGAGACTTGCAATGCTTTATGGTGCCGAATGTTGGCCATTAAAAGAGAAGCATAATACTAAGTTAAGTGTTAAAGAGATGAGGATGCTTAGGTGGATGTGTGGCTTGACCCTTAGAGATAGGGTACGAAATTAGCATATACGTGAAAAGGTTGGAGTAGCTCCAGTGGAAGATAAGATTAGAGAGAGTCGCCTTAGATGGTTTGGTCACATTAAACAGAGGCCTTCCGATGACCCGGTTAGGAAAGTTGATGTATTAGATTTGGCTTATGTTAAGAAACGTAGAGCTAGACCTAAAAGGACTTGGTTAGAAAATATTAGAAATGATCTTTCTTTATTAGATTTAGATGAGAATTTGACTTTAACCGGACACAATGGCGAAAAAGGATTCATGTAGCCAACCCTACGTAGTGGGACGAAGGCTTGATGTTGTTGTTATTGTTGTTTGTGTAGTCCTAAAATTTTAAACATAATTTGAGCTTGATTGAATTGAATTAATGGGGAGATGATTAGTTAATAGTCATATCTTGATTGTTTACTAATCTTGTTCCATATTATCTGTGTTATTTTTAAAAATTCTCAAACACTTGAAAACACCTTCTAGGTTTGGAGTTCATTTGAATTCAAATCATCAAATCCTTTTAATTAAATAATTTTAAAAAATTCAAATAAATACACAAACTTTAAAAATTCATAACAAATTCCAAAAAATTTAAATTAAGTAAACTCAATGGAATTAGCCACCATTTATGGTATATTATTTTTTTTAAAAATGTCAAACCTGCATAATTCAATTAAAGTCAAAATGTCAATAAATTGGGCAATTGTAGTTAAAAAATATGTCAAAATTTTAAAATTTCATAATATAATGTAGATAAACCTAAATCCATCAAATATAAAGTCTAATTACTCATCTTAAGGTCTAATATTTAATAAAAGAGTCTAAACTTTAACTAATTATCCTATATAGGATATATAAAAACCACATAGCCTTCCCCACACACCTTAGATGGTTTGCTAGGATAACAATTTCTAGTCTTAGGCTAGGCCAGTATTTTACTTTCCTATTATTGTTTGTCATATTTTTTGAGTTTTCACTATATGCTGGTTGCCAGAATTAATTAATGTGATTCTTTATTTAACTGTTTTTAATGCAATATATGATTTCAATTGATGGGTGTAAGATTACCTTTAGGTTAGAGACTATTTAAATGCTGACATAAACTTATGCTTGTGTCCATGCTCGTATAGGGCTATAAAAATAAAGGAAGCATAAAAATCAAGCTATTCAAAATAGCATACTTTTTATAGGTGTTACGCAATGCTAAGTCCCCCTTTAAAATTGAAAAAGGCATGCAAGACCAAGTGTGGCTGGGTCGAGCATTTTAATATTTTATTTTATAACTACTTGATATATTGAATTTGATTATAACCTCTTAGGAGAACCCTACAGGTTGTGTTTGAGGCAAGATTTTTTTTTCAATTTTTAAATACAAATTGATGTAATTCAAGTTATAATCAAGTGTTATAATGTTGTTTTGAGATGGGATGTTATACATCAAATTTGGAGTCCAAAAAGGTAGCAATGTCTCTTAAGGAAGAGTTTTTTTTAATTTATAAATACAAATTTAGATTATTTAAAGTGTCCATGGAGAAAATAAAATATCCCTTTGATCGGGGGGGAGGGATGTTTCTTTTCACTTGGATATCCAAATTTCATGGATCCAAGGATTTTGTAGAAGGAAAAAGAAGTGAATATCAAGAAGAATCTCATTCTCAGGGTTACATGTGTCTTAGTAGTGAAATTCGGGCCGTTGTTAGTGGTACCTCACCACTTTACTTTTTCTACAGACCTAGGATGTACTATTAAGTGGCACTTATCACATGAACTTTCAATTCAAATATTAAAATTAGTTTATTTATTTAATTGATTCCATAGTAGAAATTGCATACTTTTCTAGTTTTTTTATTGCATGTAAGTTTTATTTTAGTTTGGAACTTAATAGGAGGCTCTTGAGGGTACAAACAAAATTTCTTTTACTTTAATTAAATTAAAACTTCTAAGTCAACGTAGAAACTCTAATGATTTTATGAAGTAAGTTCGGGCTCACTGAGTGTCGCATGCATCATATTTTAGTCTTCTCTTTCTTATTAGGCACGTCCCTAACTACAAGTTTTAGTAGGCCACCTAACATATTAGGGTGCAGTCTTATCAAGGGGAATTTATGTAATCTCTAGGAAAAAATATATTTGTAAGCCTTTTTAAAAATTGCTTCATATCAATCTATGTATTTCATCGAGTCAATCAACCTGCATTGCATAAGAAATAGATTTAAAATAGTAAAAAATTTAATTGCATTTTTATTTTTAGCACCATATATCCTACCTGTGTTAAGGGGCCACATAGGACATTCTCTAGACGTCGGCCCCAACTCTTCAAACTTAGTCTACAAGTTTTATGAATCTTTCATTGAAGAGAAGAATCATGGATTTTAAATGACTAAGTGGTTAGTTTGCTCTCTAATCTAGGTCGGTGTAAGTCCTTATTTATACTACATTAGCTTGGTTCAGGCTACTAATTTTTATTTCCTAATTTCGATTTAGGTTTTTAGATAGTTTCAGACTATAAGACCTCAATATTATAATAAAACTGATAATTTAAATATTAATCTCCTTCAATCCAAAAATTAGAACCAACAAATATGGTAGATTTAGATGTTTCTAAATTATTTTAGATTCCAAAAAACCTCTTACTTTTCTTCCATTGATATTTGAAAAAGCATTTAATTTTGATCTAATCACGTTTGAAGTTCTATCTTAAGGTCATATGTAGTTTTTATTCAGATTTAACTATTACAATTAGGTTGAAGTTTTTAGTTTTGTTATTTAAACCCATTATGGAATGATATCTTCACCTTCTAAGGCAATATAACATTCATAATAATGCGTTCCTTTTAAACTAAAAATTCTAGAAATTAAGTTCACTAAAGTAAAATTAATTTTTTAAACTATTTTTTCAAAATTCAATGAACAAAAAAATGGTGACTCCGCTCGGGATAAATCTCTCTCTCTCTCTCTCCATCTTTACTAATTATAAAAAATTTAGTACATCTGTAGTTTTAACTACCTTTCTTTCATTGCTCCCTCTACCGATATCTTTCTTGGGTGAGTATTACTAATATCAATAAGACATATCAAAAGAGAGGTGAATAAGGAAACCTATGTCAAAGTCGGGCATTGATATTTACCCTCCAAGTTCATTGGTAGTGCAAAAGAGTCAAGCCAAACCTTTTAATATTTTCCTCTAAATGGTAAAAACAAAGATATTGAAATAAATTCAAATATGTTGAGTTTCACAATAAATAGAAGACCCTTCAATTTCAAAAGCAAAATTTAAAATTCTCTAATTGATTCTAGGCTTTGACATTTCTTCACTAAGTCAATTATTTAGATGAAAGAGTTAAGCCAATCTATTTAAATTTTCTCATTATTTATAAATTCAAAATATTCAGTTTCAAAAACTTTAGGAAACCTTTTAAATTTTCAGACATCTAAAATCCTTTTAAAATTATTGAAATTGACCTCAATTGTCGTTGCTATATGTTTCCTACAACATCCTCTTTTAGTTTAAAATATTCAATGCAACTTAAAATTTTATTCAAATATAAATCTAGGTTTTGACATTTTACCTCTAAGTTAATTGGTGGGGTAAAAGAGTTGAGCTAAAATCTCTTGATTTTTCCTTCAAATTTATAAACCATCATGTTGAGTGCAAATTTAATATACTGAGTTTCAAAAGTCAAGGAAAATCTTTTAGATTAAAAAAAAATCAAACCTCTTTATAAGTTCCACTCAAATCAAATTTGGATTACATTAATATATGTTTTTCTATAACATTCTCTTTTAGTATAATATATGCAATGAAAATTCAAGATTTAGTAAAATCGAATCAACATTCATGTTTTATCATTGTTTTCCATATTATAGCTCCTCTAATTCATTACATATGATAAAATATAAGTTAATTTTCAAATTCAAATAAAAAAAATTTAATTCAAATCTTTTCTTTTCAAAATTAAGATAATAAAATTCTTTAAAATAGCTGAAAAGTTGATTTTTCATTCTATCGTTACCTATACATTGAGGAACTTATCGATAACAATGCAATCCAGTTCAAGATTGGTTTCAAAACCCATAAGTTATTTATTAACGGGGAGCCATTGTCAACCTTGCTGCTGAGGGCGATATGGAAATCCCCCTAGTCGAGATAGCAATTAGGGGACAGACATGCCCATTCCCAAAATAGAGGTTATTGTCACCACTGCACCTATTATAATCTCTAGGGAAGATAAGGACTAAAGTTGACTCTAAAACCAAGTATGTATTTGAGAAGAGGTCCAAATCTAAAATCCTCTTTGTTAGTAAGAATGCTAGAAAGAATTACCTGAGGAGGGTTAGGAAAAAGATCACCAAGACCAAGAAGATGGCTGAGCTGAAGGCTATAAGTTTAGTCGAGCCAAAGGCTGTTGAGGAGCTTTCCATCCTACCTCTTCTCCACATCTTAATGGGAGTCATTTATATCCCCTCGTAGCTACTACACAGGAGAATAAGGTCTTTAGGATTGCAAGTTCTCCACCATGCCTGGTGGACTACTATCTTAAAGACCCCTAAGGAAAATCAAGTTTTGAGAACTAGAATCCTGAGAAATTTAATTCACATATGTGCTTCCCATGTTGGTGAAACTAAAGAACATTAACTAAGACACCTAGAAGTGGTGATCCCACAAAAGTTTGAGAAGGAAGTCCTAAAAGGAGAAAGATCAAAATCAATGAACCTGACTCCTTAGCCATTGAAGAGAAATGAAAAGTTTTTTTAGAAATGAGCTACTTTGGTTCTTGTGGATGGATATTATTAGGTGTTATGGCTCCTAACTACAAAGAGATATTTTTTTCCAGATCTGGCAGAGGCCACTTTCGTAATGGTAGGCCGCGGATCCATCCTTCGAGATTCAAAAAGTTGGCCCCAATAGTAACTAAATCTAAAGAGGCTATTAAGTATTAGAAAATTTAATATTTTAAGGGCAAGAGGCCCATTTCACTAGAGAAATAGTATATTACAAAGAAGTTGACCAGATCTGGAAAAATGTGTTCTATCATGTCACATGAAAAACATCTAACACTAGGAAAAGGATTTTCTAATCTACTTAGGTTATAGTGTCTCTTCCTAGGTTCCAAAACTTTTGACTTTGGATCAGGATTGAAAAACTATTACGGTGTGGGTGTATTGCTATTTTTCTTAAGTGCATTCAATTCAGCTTTAAACATCAAGTTAGTACTTTCTAAAATAACATTATCAACTTTTAAATAGTGCTTTCTATACTCAGATTCACAATATATATTTTTAAATTATTTTCAAGTGCAGTGTGGGATGCTTTTAATGAATCATGCTCATTGACTAACTCAGAATGCTTTTTATTTAACTCATCATACTCATCAAGTAATGACATGTTATTGCTATCAATTTTAGAGTGATCTTTAAGTAAAACTTCATGCTCTTTTTACCACTTTAAAAGTTTCAATTTCAGGCTAGCATGTAATTTCTTAAGCTTCCGATATGATGCATGAATTTATTCAAAAACTTTAAGTAATTGATTGTAGGTAAGTTCATATACCTCTTATTGGCCAAACTGACCAAGATGATAGTCGCCCATCAAGCATAGGTTTGCTATCTCCTCTTTAGCTTCAATCTCAGATGAGTCAAATATAGAATCCGCCCAGAATGCCTTTTGAAACCACTTCTTATCCTTCCTGAACTTAGATTTGTCCTCAATCTTCTCCTTGCTTGGGAGAGCCTTAAGTGTAGGACAATCAGCACTAACAAGTCTAGGCTTCTTGTATTCAAAACTAACCATATGTGAAAATTTTTTGCTACCCTTACCTTTGTTCCATTGCTGATGGTGCTTATGTTTCTTCCTTAAAAAGCTTTTGAATTACCTATTTTTAGACCCGGAAGAATTAGTATCCGTATCATTAGCTTTCAGTGCCCCAATTTTCTCGTTTTCTCGCTCACCTGCATCAAGTTATCTTTGGTTCACTCCTTTCATGTATGCAATGAGTGACCCAGGTAAGTTATAAATAGAATAAGTATTCAAATCCTTTGATTCAGTAATTATAGTAATATTAGAAATAAAAGAATAAGGCAAGCATCCCAAAATTTTGTTCACTTTTTTATAGTTAGTTAACTCTCTTCCTAAGGCATGCAGTGAGGTGACAATTTGAGTTAACATAGTATAGATGTTAGACATCAATTCAGTAGGTTTCATACAAAAAAGTTTATAGTCATTCAATAAAATATTCAACCTAATTTGCTTAACTTCATTTGTTCCTTCATAAGTAATACATAATCTATCTCATATTTCTTTACCAGTTACACAAGTTGTGACACACATGTAATCTTCCAATTTCAAAACACAAAAAAAATAGTTTAAGCAATTTGCATTAAGTTGTGCTAAATCCTATCATGAAAAGTCAATTCAGTAAAAGGAAGTTCAGTTTTTATGCCATTGATTTCATATGATAAAGGTGAATAACCTTCTTTAACAAGCATCCATATATGATATTTAATTGATTGCAAAAATATGGACATGCAAATTTTCCAAAAATCAAATGGTATGTTATCAAACAAAGATGTTCCGGTAATAGAATACCCTTGCACATTATTACGATTATCGAAGTTAGCCATTAATCAAAATTTAAAAGTTTTCAAATACTTATTTTTATGAATCTCACTCTAGTACCACTTGAAAGTTCATCAGGGATGTTAAGCCCTTATGAACTAGCCCAAGCCTAACCAAGAGGAGGGTGAATTGGTGCTTTTAAAAATTTCTCAAACAAAATCAAAATCACAACCAAACAATTACCACAAAAATAAAGTGCATAAATTAAAAGCAAAAAATGCAATAAGAAAGAACACACAAAATTTTTCAGTGGTTTGGTCAACTTGACCTACGTCCACTCCCCGGAGCCTCTCCTTCGGGTATTGCACTAAACTCATTGTCTCTCCTTTTGCTCTCATAATAAGGCAGAGAAGTGTTGCCAATCTATTTTCATGGATTAGAATTTTGATGATAGCAAAATTTCATGATTTTCTACGACTGTCTAGCCTACTAACTTTTCAGGTCCACAAGATCGTATGCAACTCAAGCCAGCTCAAGATTTTGTAGGTTAAGTCTGAGTCAATTTCTATTTTTTTTTTCGTTTCTTGAGCCTATTCCAAATAATGTGGTTCCTAAAGCTAAGTAACCTTGCACACACACACCTTGGGAGAATTTTTGACTGTTTTCTAGAGTTTACTATTTTTGTTAACATCATCCGAGATGATATTTATATTGGCCTGGACGATCAATTAAAAATTAGAAACCCTTAATTAGGGCATCCTTATTAAGGCAACCATCCTTAAGCACATCATCCTGGATAATTTTGTATCGGCTAGGATGATAGACTCAAATCAGAAAGAATTAGTCGCGAGATCTATTTAGGTATTACTTATTTTTGGACATCATCCCGGGCATCATCCCTGGCATCGGCCTGGACGATCCAGCAAAATTTTTTTCTAAATTAATCTGGTATTTAAGGAAAGTAATTAAGATTTAATTACATGACCACGTCGTCTTGGATGATCGCAGGATTGGCCGGGATGATTTTCTGGACGATGGGACATCGGATAGCTCTTATTCAGGGCGATGTTCAGGATGATATTCCATGATTTGTACTGATCAGCCAAGAAGATATATTATTGTCCTGGATGATATGATCAAATTTCTTCTGATTAACCCAAATCATCCTGGCTAATTGGGCTTAATTTATACTGATCAGCCAGTACGAACATATCGGCCTGGATAATAAAGTCGGCAAGTTTTAATTCATGAGCTCATTTTGAGCTCTTCTATTTAAGCTTTGACAAGGCACTTAGAAAGAGTCTTTGGCAGCCACTGTAGCTTTGTTCTTTTGAAGGGAACTTGAAGAGAGAGCTTGAAAGGGAGAGAGGAAATGGTGTAGTTTGAGAGAGGGAGAAGATCCTTAGAGGGGGTTTTAAGGGAGTGTGGAAGGGGATTTGACACGGTTGCTCTGGCAAGCTTGCACCTTAGTACAATCGAATTTAAGGCTTGTCTTGAGGGAAGTTCTGGGAAGAAAAAGATCTTTTTGGTGTCAAAGGTTCCAGCTACTTCGCCGCACCGGGGAAGGTGGAAGTGATTTTGTAAGGTCTTCTCCGCCTAGTTGTGGGGGACTAAAATAGAGACACTGAGTTTAGTGCAATACTTGAAGGGTGCCTCTGAGAAGTGGACGAAGGTTAAGGTTTGACCGAACCACTATAAATCTGGTGTGTTCTTTCCTTTATTATTTCCGCATTTAATTTACTCACTTTGATTTTTTTTATGGTGAATCTTGGTTGTGATTGTGTTTTGATCGAAAGAAGTTTTAAAATACCAATTCACCTCTCTCTTGGTTAGACTTGGGACTAGTTCATAAGGGCTTAAATCCCTAACAAACTTTCAAGTGGTATCAGATCGGGATTCATAAAAACAAGTTTTTAAAAACTTGAATTTTGATCCATGGGTAATGTTTATAATCGTAATATTGCGAAAGATTTTTCAATCTCCAATCAACCTTTGTTTGAAAATATTACTTTTGATTTTTGGAAAATTTGCTTGTCTACTTTCTTGCAATCAATTGATTTTCAAATGTGGGAAATGATTTTAACTGATTATTTTATACCATCACGTACTATAGATGGAATTAAAATTGAGATTTCTTTTAATCAATGGAGTAAGGAAAAATAAATCAATGCTCAATTGAATGCAAAATTATTAAACTATTTGTTTTGTGCTTTAAATTCTGAATACTTTATGTTTGTTTCCAAGTGCACTACTGGTATGAAAAATTGGGATAAATTACACACTTTATACGAAGGCACTAGTGAAATCAAGCAATCTATTTTGCATGAAACCTTATGAGACGATCTTATACATGTATACTAGGTTTATTCAAATTGTAACATCATTACATACCTTAGGTAAAGAATTTTCTTTTCTTTTTTTGAAGAAATGTAGAAATTGCATTAAAATAAAAGAGTAGATAACCTAATACAAAACTAGGTAAAAGTAACTAATGATCCTTTTTTCAATAAGAAAAAGGGACCTTATTGAAACAAAATTTTTTAATTTAAATTTTTTATGAATGAAATGACATCCACTATCTCCTATTTTGAAACTATTGAGATGCAGGGATACCAAAATATAAGACAACCCGAGGGTTGTTTAGTATCCCAGAGTTCCCATCCAATTGGAAAATAAGAAATAGTAAAGATCCCATAATCACTTAGGCAAAGTTTAAAATAACAAATTAAAAGAAAAAGGAAACAAAAGCTAAAAAGAAAATTACTATGTAATAATAATTTCCAAAAGTTTGGCATTAATTTACCAAACTTTATGATAATATGCTCCAACTTCAAGTATATCTCTGCTATGATGTTTTCCATGTGAGAAACTCTTTGCATTTTTAGTGAGAAAAAAGGGAAGATGACGCTTTTAAATTGATCTTCTCTTTATGATCAGCTATCTTCCTTCTAGGTAAATCTTTCACCGGACCCAATGCTTGAAGTTCTTTGAATAAAATGTGCTTTGATCCGAGGGATTCATTCTTCTTGGTAAAAAAGTTTTTGTCTTTCTTTCAAATAGTTTTTTGAAATTCAAACTAATTGCTGAATGAGGAGAATTATCCCTTGATTTGAAATCAGGAATAATAGAAGAAGAGGGATTACCATTTACTACGGAAACAGCCGCCAAAGTTGTTGAGGGAGATCCTATTACAGAATTTGTTACAAAATCTTCCTGAATACCAGAAATTTTGAATTCAAAATCTGGTTTGTGAGCACCCAATACTTCAGCACTTCGAGTTGATTCGGTAGCCTTTGTAGGAGACAAAGCCAAAATCTGATCCTCCTTTATTTCAGCCTCCAAAGTTTGAGGAATTTTAAATTTGAGAACTGAGTTAGTTGGAGAGAAAGCCAGAGTTTCAACAACCTTTGGATTGATCAAAAAATCTTTTGAATTTAGAACAACATCTATATCCGAAACTTCAGCTTGAATGTGACTTTTAGAACTTTCAAATTTTGAATTTTGAATGTCCAATTCTTCAGCAACTTCTATTTCAATCTCTCTGGAATCTTCTAACAAAGCAGCATCCATATTATCCACATCAGCTAAAGCATTAAATGAATTAGACTCAAAAACTAATTCCCGAGAATCAAGCTGGTTTGTATTTAATTTAAATTTCTGGTTAACCGCCACTTCATCCCTTTCCTTGAAATCAGCATTTTCTTCAGTTTGGCATTTGAAACCTGCAACTTCCACTGGATCGGACATCAGCCTGAGCTTGTTTCTATCTTCTAATGTTTGTACAATTTCTTCTAGTTCAGCAAGAACAAATTTTTCACTACTACCACCCGTTCCAGATTTTTCTGCTACGGAAAAAATCTTGGATTTCACTTGATTTCTTACTGATTTCTTCTTGTTTTTGAACTTGACTTGCATCCAAAGACCATAAAGATTTTCAGAATTATTTGAGATGGAAGGGATTTCTTCAGCATTAGGACAAACTGATTCAATATGCCATATTCTCCCACATTTGAAACAAAGTGATGAAAGATTTTTGTATTCAAACTTTTGAAAAAAATTTCCATGCAACCCTTCTACCCATATTTTGGAAGGAAGTTTAGAGTTCAAATTAACTTGAATGCATGCTTTAGCAAATTCTCTTCTTCCCCACCTAAACATATTTCCATCCTATAATAATGGAGTCCCAATTCTAGAGATTATTCTAGTGATATTGGACTCATCCCAGCAATATAAGGGTAAGTGAGGAAGACGAACCCAGATCGGAGACGAAACACCTTCCAATGAATTAGGAGAGAAGTTAGGATACCATTTTTCTAACCCAACTGCAAAACCCCCTACGAACCATGGACGTCCATTAAGGACTTCTTCCATTTCTTCATGAGATTGAAAGGAACAAAGTAGTCAATCTAGGCCAAGCAAGGTTAAGTGGAATCCTCCATATTTCTTCCATTGTTTTCTTAATTCAATGGCACATTTTGAGAAAGGTATATCTTTCCCAAGAATTTTAACAACCAAAGATGTACTCAAAACTTGAATATTGGATTTTTCTTTATCCACATCTAGTTTAACAATGTTTAAATCTTCATTCTCATCAAGATTTTTAATCCAATTAATTCTAATGTGTGGTTTTTTAATCCACACAATAGAATTATCAAGATTTGAAAAGATAATTGGATTATTGATATTGACATTAGCCTTGTCAATATCCATGACATTCTTCAAAATATCAATAAAGCTACTCCTTGAAGAAAAAGCTTCTTTGTCATTTGCTCCAAATAAAGAAATCAGAAAAGGAGAGTTCGGTAACTTGTTTGAAACCAAAATTACCTCTTTTCCTTTACTTGAATCCGGTAATAGCTTATAATTAGCCAACAAGGCTCCCTCTTTAATAATAAGAGGAGATTCTAAAACACGAAGATTGTGAGGGGAGCTGCGTTTGAAGGAGAATCTACCTTTTGAATCCAATATAATTGGACTTGCAGTAGATAAAATGGATTTGGTGTTCCGGTCATCCATAGATGACCGGCCACCTTCAACCATCTCCAAACTTTGCACTCGAAATCTTCAAACTCTCTTTCCAAATCCTTCCTTGAATTGTGGAGCTTCTCTCTCTTCCCTTTGGCCGTGCATCCCTCTCTAAAATTTCTAGGTAAAGAATTTTCAAACATTAAAAAAGTTAATAAAATTCTACGTTGTCTACTTGATAAGTTTGATGCTAAAGTTGTTATTTGTGAATCCAAAAATTTGAATGAATATTCTATTAATAATTTGATTGGCTCACTCATTACCTATGAGCAAAGTTTGGGTCAAAAAGGTTTGCATGTAGGTGAAACGATAGTGCTAAAAGCTGAAGACACAGAGAAAAGTGGCTGATGTTAAGATTTCTTCTGATATTATTTGCTTTGGATGTACGAAACTGGACATATGAAAAATCAGTGCCCTAATTTGAGAATTCTTCCTACAAAAGAAAAGGGTAAAGCTAAGCAAATTATAAAAATGACAAATAATAAAAAGCAAAAAATTTCCTGAGCAGACCTAGCTTCTAAATCATCAGGCATGAGCAAGATGATGTTTAAACCAGTATTTGTGTGCTTTATTTTTCTGTGTTTGCATGTATTTTCTATTTTTTTTATTTATTCTATTTTTTCTTTTTCGTTAAAATTTTTAATTTTGTCTTTATTTTTTTCTTTTTATGTAGTATTTTCTCTGATCAACACACACATAACCATCTTTTAAAAAAAAATTATTAAAAATAAAAAATCTACCTCCTATTTTTCTTAAATTCTTATGTTAGTTGTGGTTGACTTCTCTAAAAATAGTGAAAGGAAAGAAACTCATGATTTTGACTCTCAATCTCTATTTTCTAAAAGAGGTTATTCTACTTTTGATTTAAAATCATCATCATATTTTAAATTAGATTTTAAAACTAAACTTTTTCATCTCCCTACATTTTTTCTATCGTATAGGAATCTTTTGCAAGTTGTTGAATCTATCTCATAATTTTCTTAATCAAGTAGTTTGTTGTGTCAATAGAATGGGTTTAGTTTAGTTTTTAAATTTTCAGAAAGGTAGCATATTAAAAAAAAAAGATCAATGACGCCAAATCAAAAAAGATGCACAATGATGCCAAATTGAGAAAGAAATACAAAGTGTATTAAAAAGTAAAAAGATGCTTAAAATGCGCCAAAAATTGACAAGAGGCATAAAATGATCCCACAAAGAGTATGCTCTTTTCCTGTATTACTTAAAGCTTAAGAAAACCCTTCATATTTTCTACACTTGATCTTGAAAATCATGACTCTTG
Organism: Dendrobium nobile; assembly: GCA_022539455.1. Lineage (NCBI taxonomy): Eukaryota > Viridiplantae > Streptophyta > Magnoliopsida > Asparagales > Orchidaceae > Dendrobium > Dendrobium nobile. The sequence continues at coordinate 30,896,457 of CM039718.1, read as the reverse complement.
GTTCACCAATTTTTGCATTAATCTTCTATTAGATATGTTTTATGAAAGGAGTTTTGAAACATTAGTATTTCTTTTCCTAATTTATTCCTTGATTTAGATATTATATTAAAAAAAAATTTAGCCTTTAAAAGAACTTGAGCTTGGATTAACAATTTCTGATTTCTTACCTTTACTGGATTATGCGGTGTCAATCCATTTATTACTATATTTTTTAAGAAAATATGAGGTAATTTTTTCTTTTTTAAGACTTTTTTGTGCCCCTTCTCTTTTTGATAATGTCAAAGGGGGAGAACGTACTGTTGTATTTGTATCATTTTTTATAAAAATTAAAAATAATAAAAAATTTGATTTCCCTTATTTTTTAAAGTTTTATTTTAATAAGGGGTAGATTAGGAGAAAATATTTTCATCTTTGCAAATTCAACCAGTAATGTTTGCCATCATAAAAAATGGGGAGATTATTGTGGATATGTTTTCATGGATTAGAATTTTGATGATAGCAAACATTCATGATTTTCTACATCTGCCTTTCCTACTAACTTTTCATGTCCACAAGATCGAGTGCAACTCAAGTCAGCTCAAAATTAGGTAGATTAAGTCTGAGTCAGTTTGTATTTTTTTCCCTTTCTTAAGTCTATTGTAAATAATGTGGTTCCTGATGCTAAGTAACCTTGCACACACACACCTTGAGAAAATTTTTTACTGTTTCCTAGACTTTACTATTTTGGTAATATTGTTCGGGATGATATTTATATCGTCCTAAATAATCGATTGAAAAATAGAAACCCAAATTAGGGCATCCTTATTAAGGCTGCCATTATTAAGCACATTGTCCTTGACGATTTTGTATCAGCTAGGATGATAGGCTCAAATCAGAAAGAATCAGCCACTATATCTATTTAGGTATTACTTGTTTTTGGACATTATATCGGGCATCATCCCGGGCATCGACCTGGCCGATCCAGCATAATTTTTCTGAAATTAATATGATATTTAAGAAAAACAATTAAGATTTGATTACAAAATCACATCGTCCTAGATGATCGTAGGATCGGCCGGGATAATTTTTTGGATGATTGGACATCGGACAGCTCTTATTAAGGGAGATGTTCAAGATGATATTCCATGATTTGTACTGATCAACCAGGATGATATATTATCGTCCTGGACGATATCAACAAATTTCTTCTGATCATTCCAAATCATCCTGGCTGATTGGGCTTAATTTACACTAATCGACCATAACGATATACATATCAGCCTGGACAATAAAGTCGGCAAGTTGTAATTAATGATCTCATTTTGAGCTCTTCTATTTAAGTTTTGACAAGGTACTTAGTAATTGTCTTTGGCAGCCATTATAGCTTCGTTCTTTTAGAGGGAACTTGAAAAGAGAGCTTGAAAGGGAGAGAGGAAAGGTGGAGTTTGAGAGAGGGAGAAGATCCTTGGAGGGGGTTTCAAGGGCGTGTGGAGGGGGATTCCACACGGTTGCTCCGACGAGCTTGCACTTTAGTACCATCAGATTCAAGGCTTGTCTTGAAGGAAGTTCTAGGAAGAAGAAGATCTCTTGGGTGTCAAAGGACTCGGCTACTCCATCGCACTAGGGAAGGTAGAAGTGATTTTGTGAGGGCTTCTCCACCTAGCTATAGGGGCTAAAGGAGAGACACTGAGTTTAATGTAATACTTGGAGGGTTCCTCCGAGGAGTGGAGGTAGGTCAAGGTTTGATCAAACCACTATAAATCTGGTGTGTTCTTAACTTTATTATTTTTGCATATAATTTTTGCACTTTGGTTTTCTTTATGATGAATCTTGGTTGTGATTGTGTTTTGATCGAAAGAAGTTTTAAAATACCAATTCACCTCTCTCTTGGTTAGCCTTAGGACTAGTTCATAAGGGCTTAACATCCCTAACAAACTTTCAAGAAGCCCTTATAAAAATTCATTTCCACCGACCCTAGTGAGGCAGAGAAACCAACTCCTTTTGCTTCCTCCTGAAGTCAGCAGAGAATTCATCTCCTTTTGCTTCCTCCTGAAGTAGGCAGAGAACCCAACTCCTTTTGCTTCTTTCTGAAGCAGGCAGAGAACCTCAATCAATTACTAAAGTAGTCCTCTCTCAAACCTCAAAGAAACCAAGGACGATGACTGGAGAACATGACTAAAATCCTTACTTGGAGCAACCTTTATGAAACCCCTTACAAACTCTCCCTCATATGATCTTCTCTCTCTCTCACCCTTGCTCTCTCTCTCCTCTTGGCTCTCTTAGGACAGGACAGTAGCAAAAGATCACCTCTTGATTAAACAAGAGATCTTATATAGAAGGGCTTCAAATTTACCCTAATTTACTATTACTCATCAAATATCAACCAGGACCATCGATGGATCATCCGGTACGATCAATTCAAATTTAGCTTAATCAGCCCGGACGATCTAGGAGAGTTTGGATGATTAAAATGTTTATTTATTTTGATCGTCCAAGATGATTGGATATCATCCATTATGATTAGTTCAAGGTAGTGAATATCATTTATAAAATCGCCCTTGATACATGTTTGGATGATGAAAAAAAAAACTTATCATCTAGGATGATTTTATGATTGTCCTGGATGATTAGTTTAGAATATCAAATTTGTCCAGAACATCACCCTATATATATATATCTGGATGTTAAAAAAATAACTGATCATCCAAGATGATTTTAGATCACCCCGGACGATTAGTACAAATCAATATGTATCATCCAGAGCATCGTTCAGGTCATCCATAAAGAAACTAAGGTTTATTTAACTGATTGTCCTGGACGATCCTACGATCGTCCAGGATGTTATGGTCGAGCAGTCAAACCTTAATTTCTTTCCTTACTTACAAATCTAATTTGAGCATAATTATAGTACATCATCTAGGATAATGTCCTAGACGATGTCCAAAAATAAAACTTGCTTAAAAGGATTTGGAGGTTGAGTCTTTCTATTTTGAGCCTATCATCCATGATAATTTGCGTAATTGTGACCGCCTTAACAAGGATGCCCTAATTAGAGTTCTTATTTTTAACTAATTATCATGGATGATTTGAGTTCATCTCGGGTGATTTGATGAAAAATGAAAAATACTAATAATAGATATAATTTTTCCCTAAGTGTGTGTGTGTTAGGTTACTTAGTATCAAGATCCACTTTATTACCATTAACTCAAGAAAAGGTAAAAACTCTTAACATGCACTTACAAACTTACTTACTCATAGTCTAAATAATCATTAGCTGGCTTGATTTGTAATTTGATCTCGTGGACCTTAAACGTTAGTAGGAAACAAAGTCATAGTAAAACAAAAGTATCAGAAATGTTTGTTATTATCAAAATTATAATTCCTAAATCCAAATTTGCAACAAAACCTTTTTACATGTGTGTGTATGTTAAATGGGTTAGTAATAATGTTTTTCATCCCATATAGCATTAAAGACATTTAAGGACCAAAATTAAGGATTGGACTTAGAGAACTTAGATTTAGGATACATACACCCTTTAGAAAAGGAAATATAAAATAGAAAAAACTTGGTGATACATCACTTTAGGATTAGTGAATACTTTGAACCTAAATGGATTCAATCATAAATAATTATTGCAAATCTATTTTCATGGCTTATGTTTTGATGATTGACAAACACTATTTCTCTTGGACTGCTTATTGCTTCTAACCTTTCAGGAATCGAAGATCGGATGAACAAGACAAAGCCAGTTCAGGATTGCGTAGGTTTAGGGTTGAGTCAGTCTGTACTTTTGTTTTTCACTTTTTGAGTCTACTTGTAATGGTCAAAGAGACTGATGCTAAGTAACCCTACATACACACACTTAAGAGATTTAGAATTTATGTTTTTGCTCATATCGGCCAGGACGATATTTTACATCGTCCTGGACGATCATGCTTAAAATAGAAAGGCTAAATAAGGATTCTTAATTAAGGCAGCCGTCATTAACATATCGGCCTGAACGATACGTGTATCGGCCAGGACGATAAGCTCAAAACAGAAAGAAGTAGCCGCCATAGACAATTAAGGAATACTGTATTTTTAAATTATCGGCCAGAACAATCATTGATCGGCCTGAACGATATTCACAAATTATGCCTTAATTGATCAGGAAATCAAGGGAGTAATTAAGGATGATTGATACGATATCGGCCTGGATGATAAAGTCGGCTACTTGCAATTAATGAGCTCCTTTAAAGCTCTTCTATTTAAGAGCTCTTGTTCAACGTTTTTGAAAACCTTTGGCTGCTGCTTTGACCTGAGAAGGCCTTGAGGAGAGAAAGAGAGAGAGGGAGAGAGAGAGGATCTTGTGAGGGGATTCACAAGGGTTGCTTCAAGGATCGCTCTGCTTCTTCTTCGTCTAGAGTTTCTCATCCGTGGAAGGGTCGGTAGAGGTAAGGAGTTAGCTTTTGGTTGTGGTTCTCTGCCAGCTTCAGAAGGAAGCAAAAGGAGGTAGGTTCTCTGCCTTCTGGGGTGGCAAAAAGGAGGTTCTTGTAAGGGCTTCTCCGCCTAGCCGTGGGGGCTAAAAGAGAGTCACGTTTTATAGTGCAATACTTGGAGGGTGCCTCTAAGGAGTGGATGTAGGTCGAGTTGACCAAAACATTATAAATTTCTATGTTTCTATTTCTTGCTTCCTCACTTTTAATTCCGCATTTATTTTTGTGGTGTGATTTTGGTTTATGCAATTTTTATTCTTTATTAAAAGAAATTTTAAAATAACAATTCACCCCCCCTCTTGGTTAGCTTGGGCTAATTCTATAGGGATTAACATCCCTAACGAACTTTCAAGTGGTATCAGAGCCCTTACAAAATCACTTCCACCTTCCCCGGTGCGGCGGAGTCGCCGGGTCCTTTGACACCAAAGAGATCTTCTTCTTTGGTGAACTTACCTCGAGACAAGCCTTGAATCTGATGGTACTAAGGTGCGAGTTCGCCAGAGCAACCGTGCGGATCCCCCACCACACTCCCTTGAGTTCCACCCCCTCACAGGATCTTCTCCCTCTCAAACTCCACCCTTTCCTCTCTCCCTTTCAAGCTCTCTCTTCAAGTCTCCCCCACAAGAACGAAGCTCTAATGGCTGCCAAAGACTGATTATCGCATGTGGATGCTTATTCATGAAGGTTATTCTCCACCTTCTCGTGAAATTAATGGTGTTAAAACTGAAGTTGCTTTTACTGAATGGACTTTCGATGAACGAGATTTAGCTCAATTGAATGCAAAATGTTTGAACTATTTTTTCTGTGCTTTAAAATCTGAGGATTACATGCGTGTCTCCACTTGCAAAACTGGTAAAGAGATTTGGGATAAATTATGCATCACCTATGAAGGTACTAATGAGGTTAAACAATCCCGCTTAAACATTCTCTTGCATGACTACGAACTTTTTTGTATGAAACCGCATGAATCGATTTCTGACATGTACACTAGATAGTTACTTCACTGCATGCACTAGGAAAAGAACTTTCAAACTATGAAAAAGTTAACAAAATTTTGAGATGCTTGCCTTCGTCATATGATGCTAAAATCACTACAATCACTGAATCTAAGGATTTGAACACTTACTCTATTGATAACTTACTTGGCTCACTCATTGCTTACGAGCAAGGGGTGAATCAAAGAAATCTTGATGCATGTGAGAAGAAAAAGGAGAAAATAATTGCACTGAAGGCGCACAAATCATATTCTGAATCTTCCGGGTCTGAAAGCGATGAAGTTGCCTTCATCACAAGGCAATTCAAAAGCTTTCTAAGGAAGAAACAAAAGCATCATCAAAATTGGAGAAAATGTAAGGATCATAAACATGTTAAAGGATCTTCTGATGTTGTTTGTTTTGAATGCAGGAAGCCTGGACATGTGTGAACTAATTGCCCTACGCTTAAAGATCACTCAAGCAAAGGAAAGGGTGAGGAGAAACCTAAGCCAAGGAAGGACAAGATGAAAGTATAAAAAGCATTTTGGGCGGATTCGGCATCGGATTCATCGGAGAAAGAACCAGAAGATGAGACATAAAAATTATGCTTGATGGCAGACAACAATCCTGATCAAGAAGAGGTATGTGAACTTTCCTATGACCAGCTTCTTGAAGTTTCAGAAAAAATCCATGCATCATATAGGAAATTAAAGAAAACACATGCTAGTTTGAAATTAGAATTTTTAAATCTACAAAAAGAGCATGAAATTTTGATTAAAGACCATCAAACAATTGATTCAAATCACATGACTTTACTTGATGAATTTGATGAGTTAAATAAAAATCATTGTGAGTTAGTTAAAAAGCTTGATGCATTAAAAGTCTCACACACATCACTTGAATTTGATTTTAAGAAGTCTAAGGAGAAAGAGAAAAAATTGAGAATTGAAAATGAAGTTTTAAAATGCACTAATTTGAAGATTCAAAAGATTTAGAAGCATGTAAGAAAACTATGATGACATCTACTTTTGATCAATTGCCAATACCTAGGAAAAGACATTATAACTCAAACCACTTAAGAAATCCCTTTCTTGGAGTTAGATGCTTTTCATGTGGTATGCTAGGACACATCTCACACACTTGCACCATTCACCATAATACACATTGGGTGTGGAGACCTAAGATGCATGATTCACAGCATACAATATCTGCATTGCACTTTACTTTTCTTAAGAAGGGGCCCAAACCTGTTTGGGTTCCTAAATCTGACTGTTGTTGAGCCTTCCAGGGTTTCTCTCACCAAAGACCTCGTGGGAGCATAGGATAACTGGACATAAGGAGGCTGGCAGCTCAAAATTGCTTAAACCTGCTGCCTTATAAGTTGCTTGAAATTTTTAGTTTTTGTGTTATTTTTTTTTTGTTTTTGTGCTAGTTTTGTGCTTGCTTTGAGTTGTTCTAATTTGCTTTGTTTTCATCTTTTTTTTTGTCACATATGGTGAATCTTTTCAAGATCTTAGATTTTGGAGTTTTGGAGATAGTGTTTAGCTTTTCTAAACTTGTTAAATGGAGAAATACTGTTGATGTTTTCCCTCCTTCTGACCTTGTTTAGTGGTATGATTTTCTTCTCTAAACAAAAGTTTAAACTCAGTTTAACCAATGGTTTTTTAATTAAGATCCTTTTTCTTATCTTGCTACATTAATTTATCTTATGCATAATAGCCAAAGTTCTAATATATCTTTCAAGTTTTTTGAAATCTTGCCATTGCATTTATCAAATGATTTTGATTTTGTGTTGGGGATTTTTCTTCCCTATGTTAGAGAGAGAGCCCTATTCTCTAATATTTGGAAGATATACTCACAACTAAGTTTTTTTTTTAAGGGTATAATAAAGAGTTTTTAGCTTGCAAGAGTTAAAAAGGAAAGAGGCCAATGAAGCCAAATTGAAAAGAAAGCTATATACACAAAAGTGTATCAAAGAATCAAAAGATGCTCAAAGAGCCATTCGAAGTGACAAGAGGCATAAAATGAGCCCACTAAATGCAAGCTATCCTCTCTTTGCTAAAACTCTTAAAACTTAGAGAACTCATTGATTATGTGATGCTTTGAAAGAATTGATTTCAATTTCCATGATTGAGAAAAATTACTTTGTTTTATTAATTATGAGATATTTTCTTTGTAAACAAGTCTTGAATGGATCTTCTTATCCTATTTAGTTATTTTGAGTTAGGCCTCTGTCTTCAAAAAGAATTTTGTACCCTGAAGGATGTCCGATCTAGGGTTAACAAAATCAGATGTTCTACCTTCTTCTGATTGGGATTTGTTAAACTCCTTGGTCTCTTGGAACTTTAAAAATTTTAACTTTTTGAGAAATTCTCATATGATGCCTACATTAAAAAAAAAATTAGAAAAATTAAAATCCAAAATATTCGTTTTTTATTTTTTCTCTCTATTACTGTTTTTTTTCTCTTTCCTCCGTTTTTTTTTTGAGGGCTTTGATCATCACCATCCTTCTTTATGTTTCAAATTCTAGTCACATCGTCCTGGCCGATACCTTTATCGTCCTGGACGATAGGGCAAATTCTCTTCAAAATCCATCTGCTGACTTTTTCTATGCTTGCTGTAACTCATCGTCCTGGACGATCCTATATCATCCTGGACGATTTGATCGAACTCTGTTGCAATTATGAAGATAGTCCTGGCCGATAGAATATTTCGTCTAGCCGATGCATTTTATGTGCATCGTTCTGGCCGATACACTGGATCGTCCTGGACGATCCACGTGTCAGCACATTTGAATCTTTAAAATTGACCCAGGACAATCCATTATTGGACAATCGGCCGGGCCGATCCACTGTTCATCCTGGACGATACACGTGGTAGTGATTTAAACATTTTAACTTTGGTCGGTACGATCAATTATTATGCATCATCCTGGACGATACACCTAATCGGCCCAGACGATCTACTTTTTTCAACAGTCGTCCGGATTGACTCCTCGAGCCGATCTCCTGTGTCTAATCGGCCTGCCCGATATCTGATCGGCTCGGATGATCGGACCACCTTTTTGACCAATCGTCATGTACGCAATTATTGAGCCATATCGGTCTGGACGATTCTGCGATCGGCCAAGACGATATGGCCATTTCTTTAAATTCTGGCTGTTCCAGCCATGGTTTTTTTACTTTCCACCCCTTCTCCTCTTGTGTTTTCTTGATAACTCCTCTCTATGGCTGGTGAGAAACATGTCCGACAAACTTCTGGGAGTTCTTCGAGGGCTAGGATTGACCCTCATTTCAGGGAAGCAGAAGATGAAGCTGCCTACCATCGTTATAAAGAGTGTGGGATAACTGTCTCCAGAATCATCAATCCTGCCCACATCTCATACCCGGTAATGGATCTTTTCGCTCACACATCCCTTTGCTTCATTCTGTCTCTTGCTTTCCCTTTCAATACCGAGTTTCTTCGAGAATTTTTTGCAAACCTTCGCATTAACCCTACCTTCACAGCCCTGACCTCCTATGTGAATCGACGCCCTGTCAAAATCACATATCAGGATTGTGTTGATCTTTTACAGCTATCCACCACCGGGGATAAGCTGCACTTAATCGTCTCTGATCCTGATCTTGACTGGTCCACGGCGAATCACTTTCTTCACCAGCAGCTGCAGCATGACCAGGACATCGCCTGGTTCAATGCTCAGTTTACCACGCTTGCCAACTACTTTCAGCAGCCACCTCCACCACCTCCATCTGATGATCAAGATCCTTCGTTTATCTAGTCTGTGTTTTTTCTGCTGTTTGTTTCCTATTTTATGTAGTTTGCTTGTTAGTCTTTGTTTGTTATGGTGTTTTCCTTTGTATCTGGACCCTCTTTTTATGATGACAAAAGGGGGAGTAGGGTAAGGTAGGAAAAGTTGTTGGGTTTGTAACTTTGAAATTCTAATGGAATTTTTTATATATTCTCCTACTTATGTTTTGATATCATCAAAAAGGGGGAGATTGTTGCAAATCTATTTTCATGGCTTATGTTTTGATGATTGACAAACACTATTTCTCTTGGACTGCTTGTTGCTTCTAACCTTTCAGGAATCGAAGATCGGACGAACAAGATAAAGCCAGTTCAGGATTACGTAGGTTTAGGGTTGAGTCAGTCTGTACTTTTGTTTTTCACTTTTTGAGTCTACTTGTAATGGTCAAAGAGACTGATGCTAAGTAACCCTACACACACACACTTGAGAGATTTAGAATTTCTATTTTTGCTCATATCGGCCAGGACGATATTTTACATCATTCTGGACGATCAGACTTAAAACAGAAAGGCTAAATAAGAATTCTTAATTAAGACAGCCGTCATTAACATATCGGCCTGGACGATAAGCTCAAAATAGAAAGAAGTAGCCGCCATAGACAATTAAGGAATACTGTATTTTTAAATTATCGGCCAGGATGATCATTGATCGGCCTGGACGATATTTACAAATTATGCCTTAATTGATCAGGAAATCAAGGGAGAAATTAAAGATGATTGATACGATCATATCGTCCTAGACGATCGCAGGAATGGCCAGGACAATCCATTCAAAAACCTTAAGTTACTTCAGGACGATAAATATCGGCCAGCTCGTATCCAGACTATTCTCAGGACGATTTTCCTCTGATTTGAACTGATCGGCCAGGACGATCGTGAGATCGGCCTGGACGATCAAGCCAAATTTCAATCATCCAGGAGTGTATTCAGGGCGATGCTCTGGCCGATCTTCTGAGTTTTGTACTAATCTGCTAGGCCGATGTCCATATCGGCCTGGACGATAAAGTCGGCTACTTGCAATTAATGAGCTCCTTTGAAGCTCTTCTATTTAAGAGCTCTTGTTCAACATTTTTGAAAACCTTTGGCTACTGCCTTGACCTGAGAAGGCCTTGAGGAGAGAAAGAGAGAGAGGGAGAGAGAGAGGATCTTGTGAGGGGGAGCTTGTGAGGGGATTCATAAGGGTTGCTTCAAGGATCGCTCTGCTTCTTCTTCGTCTAGAGTTTCTCATCCGTGGAAGGGTCGGTAGAGGTAAGGAGTTAGCTTTTGGTTGTGGTTCTCTGCCAGCTTCAGGAGGAAGCAAAAGGAGGTAGGTTCTCTGCCTTGCCGGGGTGGCAAAAAGGAGGTTCTTGTAAGGGCTTCTCCGCCTAGCCGTGGGGGCTAAAGGAGAGTCACGTTTTGTAGTGCAATACTTGGAGGGTGCCTCCAAGGAGTGGACGTAGGTCGAGTTGACCGAACCACTATAAATTTTTGTGTTTCTATTTCTTGCTTCCGCACTTTTAATCCTGCATTTATTTTTGTGGTGTGATTTTGGTTTATGCAATTTTTATTCTTTGTTAAAAGAAATTTTAAAATACCAATTCACCCCCCCCCTCTTGGTTAGCTTGGGCCAGTTCTATAGGGCTTAACATCCCTAACGAACTTTCAATAATAATCAAACAATCATTAAAATTCCCTTTAAAAATTGGAAACTACAACTTCAAATAATAATTAAAACCAACTATAAAATGAATATATAAATTAAAATTCTGAAAAATAGTAGGGGTAAATTAATTATTAAATAAAAAAATTCATGATAAAATAATAATAATAATAATAATAATAATAATAATAATAAACTTATTACCCAAATAATCCAAAGTAATCATAACATACAAATCTTGAATATAAAAGCTAAACATAAATTATAAAAAAAATCATCATAAAATGATTAAAAAAGAAGAAAACTAAGAAAAATTTTACAACAAATTAAATAGATGAATCTTAAATAAAATAAAAAAAAGTTAAATAGTAAATTATATTCAATTAAATAATATAAATGATAATTAAAAAATAAATAAAAATAAATCTAAAAAAATAAACCATTAAAAATTAAATAAATCATCAAAAATTTAATAAAGCATTAATAATTAAATTAAAGTTTCAATAAATCATTTAGAATTAACAAATCATCAAAATTTAAAATAAATTATTAAAAATTTAATAAATTAAATAATATTAAAAAAGTGATTAATTAAAATACCTTAAATAACTAATTTTATTAATCAACCTTAATAGTTAAAATTCAATTAAAAATAAAACTTTGAAATATTAATGCTCTAAAATTTAAATTTGAATATAAAATTCCCTTGACCTTTTAACAAATTAAACTCAATCAATTATAAAAATTCAACTAATAAGTAACTTAGAATATATCCAATCCACACAGCCTACTACACATACTAGGATTTGTTTGATAGGACAACTGACTCTAGCTTTAAGTTAGGCCTGTTGCAAATCTATTTTCATGACTTATGTTTTGATGATTGACAAACACTATTGATCTTCTTGGACTACTTGTTTCTTCTAACTTTTCAGGAATCGAAGATCGGACGTACAGACAAAGCCAGTTCAGAATTGCGTAGGTTTAGGGTTAAGTCAGTCTGTACTTTGCTTTTTTCTCTTCTTGAGTCTATTTGTAATGGTCAAAGAGACTGATGCTAAGTAACCCTACACACACACACTTGAGAGACTTAGAATTTCTGTTTTTACTCATATCGGCCAGGATGATATTTACATCATCCTGGACGATCAGGCTTAAAACAGAAAGTCTAATTAAGGATTCTTAATTAAGGCAGACAACATTAACATATCGGCCTGGACGATACGTGTATCAGCCAGGATGATAAGCTCAAAACAGAAAGAAGTTGCCGCCATAGATAGATAAGGTATACTATATTTTTAAATTATCAGCCCGGACGATCATTGATCGTCCTGGACGATATTCACAATTATGCCTTAATTGAACAGACAAATCAGGGAAGTAATTAAGGATGATTGATACGATCACATCGTCCTGGACGATCGCAGGATCGGCCAGGATGATATATTCAATATCCTTGGTTACTCTTGGACGATCGGGATTGGCCAGCATGAAAACAGGGCGATGCTCAGGACGATTTTCTTCTGAATTGAACTAATCGGCCTGGACGATCGTGAGATTGGCCAGGACGATCAAGTCAAATTTCAATCGTCCAGCTCCCAAAATAGAGCGATGCCCAGGTCAAACTTCTGAGATTTGTACTGATCAGCCAGGCCGTTGTACATATCGGCCTGGACGATATTGTCGGCAACTTGCAATTAATGAGCTCCTTTGAAGCTCTTCTATTTAAGAGCTCTTGTTCAACATTTTGAACAACCTTTGTGCTGCTGCCTTGACCTGAGAAGGCCTTGAGGAGAGAAAGAGAGAGAGGGAGAGAGAGAGGATCTTGTGAGGGGGAGCTTGTGAGGGGATTCACAAGGGTTACTTCAAGGATCGCTCTGCTTCTTCTTCGTCTAGAGTTTCTTGTCCGTGGAAGGGTCGATAGAGGTAAAGAGTCAGCGTTGGGTTGTCGTTCTCTACAAGCTTCAGGAGGAAGCAAAAGGAGATAGGTTCTCTGCCTTGCCGGGGAGGCAAAAAGGAGGTTCTTTATAAAGGCTTTTCCGCCTAGCTGTGGGGGCTAAAGGGGAGTCACGTTGGTAGCGCAATTCTCGGAGGGTGCCTTCGGGGAGTGGACGTAGGTTGAGTTGACTGAGGCACTATAAATTTCTGTATTCTTATTTCTTGCTTCCACACATTTAAATTTCCGCATTTATTTTTCCTCGTGGTGTGATTTTGGTTTATGAGTTTTTCGTTCTTTGTGAAAAGAAATTTTTTTAAATACCAATTCACCCCCCCTCTTGGTTAGCTTGGGACTAAGTTCATAGGGCTTAACATCCCCAACGAACTTTCAAGTGGTATCAGAGCGGTTTTCATAAAATAAGTTTTTAAAAGCTTTTGAATTTTGATCCATGGCTATCCTTGGGAATCGTAACACTACGGAAGGTTATTCAATTACATGACCTCCCTTGTTTGATAACTTGTCTTTTGATTTCTGGAAAACCCGCATGTCTACTTTTTTGCAATCTACTGATTATCGCATGTGGATGCTTATCAAAGAAGGTTATTCTCCACCTTCTCGTGAAATTAATGGCATTAAAACTGAAGTTGCTTTTACTGAATGGACTTTTGATGAATGAGATTTAGCTCAATTAAATGCAAAATATTTGAACTGTTTTTTCTGTGCTTTGAAATCTGAGGACTACATGCGTGTTTCTACTTGTTCAACAGGTAAGGAAATTTGGGATAAACTATGTATAACTTATGAAGGAACCAATGAAGTAAAATAATCTAGATTGAATATTCTCTTGCATGATTATGAACTTTTTCGTATGAAATATCATGAATCTATTTCTGATATGTACACTAGATTTACACAAATTGCTACTTCATTGCATACTTTTGGTAAAGAGCTTTTGAACTATGAAAAAGTGAAAAAAATTTTGAGATGCTTGCCTTCTTTGTACGATGCTAAAATCACTGCAATCATTGAATCTAAGGATTTGAACACTTACTCTATTGATAACTTACTTGGCTCACTCATTGCTTACGAGCAAGGGGTAAATCAAAGAAATCTTGATGCAGGTGAGAAGAAGAAGGAGAAAATAATTGCACTGAAGGAGCACAAATCAGATTCTGAATCTTCCGGGTCTGAAAGCGATGAAGTTTCCTTCATCAAAAGGCAATTCAAAAGCTTTCTAAGGAAGAAACAAAAGCATCATCAAAATTGGAGAAAAGGTAAGGATCATAAACATGTTAAAGAATCTTCTGATATTGTTTGCTATAATTGCAGAAAACCAGGACATGTAAGAACTGATTGCCCTACACTTAAAGACCACTCAAGTAAAGGAAAAGGTGAGGAGAAACCTAAGCAAAGAAAGGACAAGATGAGAGTACAAAAAGCATTTTGGGCGGATTCGGCATCGGACTCATCGAAGACGGAACCAGAAGATGAGACATCAAAATTGTGCTTGATGGCAGACGACAATCCAGGTCAAGAAGAGGTATGTGAACTTTCCTAAGATCAACTTCTTGAAGTTTCAGAAAAAATTCATGCATCATATAAGAAATTAAAGAAAACACATGTTAGCTTGAAATTAGAATTTTTAAAACTACAAAAAGAGCATGAAATCTTGATTAAAGACCATCAAATGATTGATTCAAATCATATGACTTTACTTGATGAATTTGATGAGTTAAATAAACATCATTGTGAATTAGTTGAAAAGCATGATGTATTAAAAGTTTCACACACATCACTTGAATCTAATATTATGAAATCTAGTGAGATGGAGAAAAATTTGAGGATTGAATATGAAATCTTAAGAAACACAAGTTTGAAGATTCAAAAAGAATTAGAAGCTTGAAAGAAAACTAGGATGACACCTACTTTTGATCAATTGCCAACATCTAGGAAGAGGCATTATAACTCAAACCACTTAAGAAATCACTTTCCTGGAGTTAGATGTTTTTCATGTGGCATGCTAGGACACATCTGACATACTTGCACAATTCACCATAGTACACATTGGGTGTGGAGACCTAAGGTGCATGATCCACAGAATACCACACATGCATTGCATTCTTCTATTCATAAGAAGGAATCCAAACCTGCTTGGGTTCTAAAATCTAACATGTGATAATTTTACAGGAGGGCTCTCACAAAAGGCCTCGTGAGAGTATGTGGTACCTGGACAGTGGATGCTCTCAACATATGACTGGTGATGCCAGCCAGTTTGTTGTACTAGAGTCCAGGACTGGAGGCAAGGTTACTCTTAGAGACACCACCATCAAGAAGGTGGTAGGTGCAGGTATAATTAGTAATTCCAAGAACCTTATGATTGAAAATGTTTTGCTTATAGATGGATTGAAGCACAACTTGCTCAGCATCAGTCAATTTTGTGACAAAGGCTTCATCGTGCAATTCTTTGCAAATTCATGCATTGTAAGTTTAAGTAACAACACTTTTTTGTAGGGAAAGAGAATCAACAACATCTACATGCTTAATTTAAATAACATTGAATGTGCTTCTTCATTTTGTTTAAAAACTGTGATTGATGATTCTTGGTTGTGGCACCGGAAACTTTGTCATGCAAGTATGAAAACCCTTAGAAAAGTGACCCAAAAGGACCTAGTTAGAGGTGTCCCCAAACTTAAGTTTTCAAAAGACCACCTTTGTGAACATGGGGGAGAGTTTGAGAATGAAATATTTGGAGATTTTTGTGAGGACAAGGGGATTAGCCCCAATTTTTTAGCTCCTAGGACCCCTCAGCAGAACGGGATAGCTGAAAGGAAGAACTGGACCTTGGTGGAAGCTTCTAGTGCCATGCTTGCTGAGTATTCACTTCCAAAATACTTTTGGGCTGAAGCGGTTAACACAGCTTGTTATGTGTTGAATAGGGTGAATGTTAGAGCCAAGTTAGAGAAGACACCCTATGAGATCCTTAAGGGTAGGACACCCAATCTTTCCCACCTTCATGTCTTTGGTTGTAAGGTTTTCATTCACAACAATGGGAAGTCTCACTTGGGAAAATTTGATCATAAATCTGACGAAAGAGTATTCTTGGGGTATTCTAGTATTGGGAAGTCTTTTAGGGTGTTTAACAAAAGAACTTTGATGGTGGAAGAAACAACCCATGTAGTTTTTGATGAGTCTGATCCTAAGAAACATGGAGTGGAAGATGATGATGTTGAAGAGATTACAAAAGGAGTAAAAAATTTGGGGAAGGGGAGAGAGCACCAAAGTAATGAAGGAATAGAAATTTTTGATGAAAGGGGTGAACCCTCACACACTTTGCCAAGAGATTGGAGATACTCTACAAATCACCCCAAGGATTTGATCTTAGGAGACCCTTCTAGTGGAGTTAAGACTAGACATGGACTTAGGAAGGATGAACGACTCTGTCTTTATCTCAATGACTGAACCCACCACCATTAACCAAGCCCTTACTGATGAGTTTTGGATTTTAGCAATGCAAGAAGAATTGAATCAATTTGTTAGGAATGATGTTTGGGAGCTTGTAGAAAGACCTAAGGGACAAAGTGAGTCTTTAAGAAAAAGCAATTCAAGAACATGTCAATTCATTGGACAGTCGTTGGTCTCTTGGTCTAGTAGAAAGCAAAACTCTGTTGCTCTTTCCACTGCTGAAGCTGAGTACATCGCTCTTGGAAGTTGTGTGGCCCAAGTCCTTTGGTTGAAACAATAGGTATTAGATTTAGGATTACCTATAGGCACCATCTCAATCTTTTGTGACAACACTAGTGCCATATGCATCTCTAAGAATCCTATCCAACATTCAAGGACTAAGCACATTGACATTAGGCATCACTTCATTAGAGATCATGTGACTAAGGGAGACATTGAGTTACACCATGTGACAACTGAAAATCAATTGGCTGACATCTTTACTAAACCACTGGCCTTCGACACTTTTAGCTCCTTAAGGACCAGATTGGGTGTGATTGACATAAATGCATGAAACTTGATCTTTTAGTTACTTTCTTTTGCTTTTGCTTTTTCTTTTTTGTTTTTGGTGTGTTTTATTTCTCTTTTGTTTCTTTTTACTTAGTCTTCAAAATCATCGCTAAAATGGTAGTATATTCCTTGTCCTTGCTTTTAAAAATTTGTAGTCAATGTGGTTTTCATCTCCTAATCTCTTAGATGATAAAAATATTTTGAAATTGTGTCTCTCTCTCTAACCTATTTTAGTGGCATAGTTTTCTTTTCTAATCAAAATCTATCTCAAATTAAAGATTGTGAATGAAATTAAAATCTTTTCTTAAGATTGCTCAAGCAAATCTATCTTGTATTTATAATGTTTAAAGTCTTTTTGTCACATCAAGACCCCTCGTTACTCTTGTCTTTGATTATTAATTCTATTTGTGGTAATTCTTCTCTATGTTAGAGAGAGAGGTCCTATTCTCTAATATCTAAGAAGATATACTCACAACTAAGATTTTTTTTAAGAGGTTGTAAAAGAGAAAGTAGCTTGCAAAAATAAAAAAATTGGACAATGATGCCAACAAAAGAAGCGCAAAGACGCCAATATTAAAAATCTATATAAAAAAAAAGATGCGCAAAGCGCCATTCAAATTGACAAGAGGCATAAAATGAGCCCACTCAAAAGCAAGCTATTCTCTCCTTTTAAATCGCTTAGAACTTAGAAGTTTTGGTTCTCAAAGGCTTGATTTCGATTGTTTTGCGATCGTGACAAATTTACTTTGGATCATTATTTTATAAAAATAGTTTTTTCTTGAGTCAAATGATGGATGGTTTTTTTTTTCATATCCAATTAATTCTTTGAGTTAGGTCATTGATTTCAAAAGACGATTCTACCCTAAGAAAACGTCTGAGCTAAGGGTAACCATGATCGGATATTCAACTATTCTATGGATTGTTGAGATTGTTAACTCATTAACTCACAAGTTTTTAAATCAATCACATGGAATACTATATCATTTTCATGCCTTGATGAAAATTTTTTTTTTTTGCTATTGTTCTTTTGTGTTCCCTCCTCCTTTTTGATATGTCAAAAGGGGGAGAAGTTTATGATGCTCTTTTACTTGTCGATCCCGTACTTTTACTACTAATTATTTTCGTAGTGTTTTGCCATCATAAAAAAGGGGGAGATTGTTGCAAATCTATTTTTATGACTTATGTTTTGATGATTGACAAACACTATTGATCTTCTTAGACTACTTATTTCTTCTAACTTTTCAGGAATCAAAGATCGGACGTACAGACAAAGCCAGTTCAGGATTGCGTAGGTTTAGGGTTGAGTCAGTCTGTACTTTGCTTTTTTCTCTTCTTGAGTCTATTTGTAATGGTCAAAGAGACTGATGCTAGGTAACCCTACACACACACACTTGAGAGACTAAGAATTTCTGTTTTTACTCATATCGGCCAGGACGATATTTATATCGTCCTGGACGATCAAGCTTAAAACAGAAAGTCTAATTAAGGATTCTTAATTAAGGCAGTCGACATTAACATATCGGCCTGGACGATATGTGTATCGGCCACGACGATAAGCTCAAAACAGAAAGAAGTTGCCGCCATAGACATATAAGGTATACTGTATTTTTAAATTATCGGACATGATGATCATTTATCGTCCTTGACGATATTCACAATTATGCCTTAATTAAACAGACAAATTAGGGAAGTAATTAAGGATGATTGATACAATCATATCGTCCTGGACGATCGCAGGATTGGCCAAGACGATATATCAAATATCCTTGGTTACTCTTGGACGATCGGGATCGGCCAGCATGAAAATAGGGCGATGCTCAGGACGATTTTCTTCTGAATTGAACTAATCGGCCTGGATAATCGTGAGATCGGCCAGGACGGTCAAGTCAAATTTCAATCGTCCAGCTCCCAAAACAGGGCGATGCCCAGGCCGATCTTCTGAGATTTGTACTGATCGGCCAGGCCGATGTACATATCGGCCTGGACGATATTGTCGGCAACTTGCAATTAATGAGCTCCTTTGAAGCTCTTCTATTTAAGAGCTCTTGTTCAACATTTTGAACAACCTTTGTGCTACTGCCTTGACCTGAGAAGGCCTTAAGGAGATAAAGAGAGAGAGGGAAAGAGAGAGGATCTTGTGAGGGGGAGCTTGTGAGGGGATTCACAAGGGTTGCTTCATGGATCGCTCTGCTTCTTCTTCATCCAGAGTTTCTCGTCCGTGGAAGGGTCGGTAGAGGTAAGGAGTCAGCATTGGGTTGTGGTTCTCTGCCAGCTTCAGGAGGAAGCAAAAGGAGATAGGTTCTCTGCCTTGTCGGGGAGGCAAAAAGGAGGTTCATTGTAAAGGCTTCTCCGCCTAGCTGTGGGGGATAAAGGAGAGTCACGTTGGTAGTGCAATTCTCGGAGGGTGCCTCCAGGGAGTGGACGTAGGTCGAGTTGACCGAACCACTATAAATTTCTATGTTCTTATTTCTTGCTTCCGCACATTTAAATTTCCGCATTTATTTTTTCTCGTGGTGTGATTTTGGTTTATGTGTTTTTCGTTCTTTTTGAAAAGAAATTTTTTTAAATACCAATTCACCCCCCCCTCTTGGTTAGCTTGGGACTAAGTTCATAGGGCTTAACATCCCCAACGAACTTTCAAGGCCGATGATTACTTTCTTGTCGTTGTGTGATAGGCTTTCTCATAATTTTCACTGCATGCTAGTTTTAAGATTTGATATATTTATTTATTTAGTTACTCCTTTAATCTAAGAATTGATATGATGGACGATAGATTACCCTTATATTAGGAATGATTTTGATGCTCACAGAATTTTATGCAGGGTAAAATAAAAGGGGAAAATTAAAATTTAAATTGACAAAAAAAAGTTTCAGGTGCAAAATGCTAAGCCCTCTTCAAAATTAAGGAGCATGACCAAGTGTGATCGGTGAATTTAATTTAAATGCAAATATATAACTACTCATGATGAATTTATTATAACTATTTAGAAAAACCTTACATGATGTCTAAATTTTTTTTTCACATGAGATGTAACATAAATGTGTTTAAAAAAGAGTTGTAATATGAAAGTTACTTGAAAGTGGGATATCACATCCAACTTGGAATCCAAAGAGAGAGAATGTCCCTTAGGCGAATGTTCTCTTTTATTTGGAAAGCTAAGTTAGCATGATTTTAATATCCAATGGGAAAAGAAAATATCACTTCGTGGCTATGTTTCTTTTCATTTGTATATCCAGACCCAGTGAATTCAAAAATTTTGTAAAAGGAAAGAAGGTTAAGGAGAGAAGATGAAGAAGTGAAGAAAAAAAGAAATATCCCATTTCAAAATCATTTGCGTTGGTCTTAATATTAAAAAATGGGTTTTTGTTAGTGGAACCCAACCACTTTACTTTTCAGCAAATTCAAGGTTGTAAATAAAATGACACTTTGCATATGGACTTTGGATAGTATAATTTGGATAATTTAATTTGATTTTTTATATTATTTGTTTAGTAGAATTGTGTGGTTTTCTTGCATGACATATTTTATTTTAGCTTGTATAAGATCAGAGTTTTTCTAAGGGTACGAATAAAATTTTAATTCTTCAAACTCTAATAAAATTTTTAGGCTCACATAGAAAGTCAACCATTTAAAATGTAAGCTCAGGACTGTCAAGAGTCAGTATATATATATATTATTATTTTCTCTTCCCTATTAGGGACCTCCCCGCTAGCAAGTTCTGGCACACCACCGGCCTATTAGAGTGTAGTTTTGTCAAGAGGATGTTATGCAATCTCTAGCAAAAATATATTTTCTAAGCCTGATTTTAAAATTCTTCATAATCATTATTTGCATTCGAATCAATTAGTATGCATTGCATTAGAAAAAAATTAAATAAGTCTAAAATTCTAATTACATTCTGCTCTCAAGTATCATTTACCCTATAAAAGTTAAGGGGCCATTTATGATATGTCACAGATGTTGGCCTCCAATTCCTTAAAACTTAAACAATGTCCCTACCTTTCTTTTATAAAAAGACCAAATACATGATTTTAAAGCACCTAGGTGGTTAGTTGGCTCCCCAATCCAAGCCAGGGAAAGTTAAGATTTGCATTTTATTAGATATGTTTGGGTCAATATTTTGTAGTACCTAATTTAGATTTAGGTTTTAAAGAAGATTTTCAAATCTTAAATCCTCACTCTCCAGAAATATAATCCCAAATTTTTAATAAAATGCTAACTTAAGCATAAAAATCTTCTCTAA
Organism: Dendrobium nobile; assembly: GCA_022539455.1. NCBI lineage: Eukaryota > Viridiplantae > Streptophyta > Magnoliopsida > Asparagales > Orchidaceae > Dendrobium > Dendrobium nobile. The sequence goes on along the minus strand of CM039718.1, from coordinate 30,875,388 downwards.
AAATGTAAAGCACGATATAGAGTAGAATGAGGTTGCCTCGGAGCTTCTCAAAATCTAGCACCTCCTACTTTTCCTCTCTTGAAGCATTAATAACTATTCAACATTGAGCTTTCTGCTTAAAAAATTTCAACTTCTTTTCCTGTCTTCTACTTTATAATCAAAGGGTATAAAACCGTTGCTTTAATCAAGAGTTTTCTTAGGAGTACCCTTCCTAAGATGTAATTAACTATAAGGGCTTGCCCTTATAGGGATTTAAGAATTGCAGATTGAAATAAACTTTATTTTATTCCTATAAAATAAGAAAAAAATCTTTAGGAATGCAGATATCTTTTAAAAATCTTAATTTTAATTTTAAATATGCTTATAAACTATTATTATTATCTTTTCAAGTAATATAATATTATATTTATTATATTCAACTTTTAAAATAATGAATTTTACAAAAACCACTCTTGCTTTTAGATGTCTTGAAGATTTTGATGTTCGCTTTTTAAGATGATATAATATTCTCCATGTTATATCTAATCAAAAGAGTGGATTAAATTTTCAAAAACAAAAAACCTTATTTATATTTTTAAAAGCATTCTATTGAATTTCTTGTTCATCTTTCGAGATGATATGTTATTCTTTGAATTATGTTTTATCATAGAAATATCTTTTTCTAAAATCCTATTTTGATATTGAATATGTTATAGAATATTGTGTCAATCTCTCGAGACTGTATTTATTCTCAATGCAATATTTTGATTATAAAATAGGAGATCACCAAATTTGTGTGGTGACACATATTTTCCTATAAATGAGTTACAACCATTCTCAATTCATAAGATCAAGATCTATGAGGATGAAGCAAACTACACATCTAAAAGGACCACTACCTATTCTAAATGAGAGATCAATTTCAAAGAGGATAAAGTAGATAACCAAAGTTCAAAAGTAATTCAAAAGTCAAAAGTAGAAAAAGTAAAGAATAAAAAAGTCAAAAGTTAAGTAGTGAAGATGATGTTGAGGGTGTGATCTTTTGAACTCCAAATAATATAACTCAAAGAGGATGAAGGATGGACAAAAGAGCATATGGTCAAGGTCATGCTTAAGCTGAAAATACAATACCCTCAAATTGATCAAGCCAAAATCAAATTCTGATGAAAAATAAAGAAAGACGGGTGACAAAATTGCTTATAATTATTGAAAAATAAATGTTCCTCCAAAATTTGACCTCACTTTACAACCAACTAGTGACTAAGAGGGTGAAAATTCAAAAGTTTAATGTGATGAGCTTGAATTAACTCTTTATGAAAAGCTTAATAGGGCAGTTAAATCTTTAACACTAACCCAACTATCTACTGACAACATCTCAAGGTTAGTGACCAAGGATGCCCCTAATTTAATTGGACAAGGAAAGTCAATATGTTATTCCTTAGCACCTCCTCCTCGAGGAATGAGGAGATTTAACCCATGAGGTGGTAGATTTTAAAAAATTAATGGAATTACCTTTTGGATACTTTCCTATTTGTGTTAATACTCTTATCTCTAAAGGTCTAGCTCCTAGTCGATGGACTAAGAGTCAAGTTGGATAACTAGAAAACATCTAGAATTCAAAAAGAAATAAAAATTAGATAAGTGGTATCCGCTATGGTACCGTTAGTTTATTTGATGATGATGAATATTATTTACTTATAACTAATCATCTTAGAATCAAAGTATGTCCCTACTAAAGTCATTGATTCATTTAACATATTTTTTTGGAGACTTTAAACAATTTTGATGAACTTCAAGTTTGGGATGCTCCCCTAAATTTCAAGAGGAAATTAAATCAACAGTTTATAAACTCAAAGAAATTAATCTTGGAACAATGGATGGATCTCGCCCCACTTTTATAAGTTCTTTATTGAGTGAGTATGAGTTTGAGGATCTAATACAACTTCTTTTCATGTTTATGGATTTCTTCATGGCCTGGACATACGATGAAATGTCAGGTTTATTCACCGATATAATGTTCCATAAACTTAGAATTTGGACTAATTCCATTCCTATCAAGCATATTCCTAGATGCATGCATATGGAGATCAAACAAGAAGTCATTTTTGAGGTCAAGAAGTTGGCTTAGGTCATATTTATTTGAGCGAAATAATAACCCTCTTAGATATCGATGTCATGCCAGTTCAAAAGAAGAATGCTCAAATATGAGTATGTATTTACTTTATGAATCTAAATAAGGCGTGTTCCAAGGATGAATTTCTATTACCTATATCAAAACTTATGGTGGACATTGCCTCCTTGCATGTCATTTTCTCCTTTATAGATGGCTCGTTAGGTTATAATTAAATAAAAAAGGCTCTAGAAGATGATAAAAATATTTCATTCAAAACCCCTATGGGAATCTTTTATTATAAAGGGATTCCATTTTGCCTTAAAAACACTGGTGTAACTTACCAACTGCCTATGACTTAAATCTTTAATGACTAAATCCATAATCAAGTTGAATGCTACATTGATGATTTGGTTGCAAAAGCAAAGGTAAAGAGGCTAAACTTTTTGACTTAAGAATCATTTTCAAGAGGTTGCATCACTACAACCTTAAGATAAATCCCTTGAAGTGTGCTTTTGGTGTCATATCAAGAAAGTTTCTAGGTTTCGTTGTGAGGCACCTCAAAATTTAAATCAATCTTTCCAAAATTTGAAGCTATCTTAAATATGCCACCACCTAAGAGCCTTACTCAATTAAGGTCCCTTGAAGATGTCAACCTTTCTCCATCCTAGATAAAAAAATGCCAAATTCTTAAGATACAAGAAAAGTCAATATACTTTCAAAATATCAAGAACTACCTTCAAAATCTGCCAGTTTTGGCAGCCCCTTTTCGGGAAGACCTTTAATCCTTTACACTATGGCTCTTAACGAGTCTCTCAGTGCTCTCTACTTCCTAAGTTGAAGACGTATCTCTATGAAAATTTGGTATCCTTCAATCGAGAAATATTATCTTGCTTTAGTTTTTGTAGCCTAAAAACTAAGACATGACTGCTTTCACACAAGGTAAACCACTTTTTTAGTGTCAATCCCCACAATATTTTATAAACCGGCCTTCATAGTGGTCTATGATATTTTTCAATTTGAAATCACTTTAGTTCCTTTACGTGATATAAACAAACTTGTAGTTGTTGACTTCCTTGTTGCACACCCGCTGCCAATGGGGTCTCCTCTAAATGATGTTTTGCATGATGATAAAAATATGAGTTTTGAGGAATCCAATAATTGAGTCTAGGAAATGTATTTTAATGACTCGACATCCTCTCATTGAGTTAATGCATTGAAATCAACTTTTCCCAAAAAAACCAGAATTGACCTTATTTTCATAACACTAGACAACGGAATGGTGCACTTTTCCTACCACTTATCTGAGCCTTATACGAATAACGAGACTGAGTATGAAGCTATAATAACTATCCTAGAACTTGTAATTCTGATGGAGATTAAAAAGATTTAAATCTATTATGACTCTTAATTGATGATCAAAGAGATTGCAGCGAGCTATAAGGTTTTGAATCCTAAACTCCTCAATTTCCACCAATACAACAGTTACTTGCTCAAGATACTTCTTCTCATAAATATGTTTAGGATTCCCCATGGAAGAAATTCTTTGGTGAAAGCCCTAGCAAAACTTGCAAAGGAATTTGTTTGTCTAGAAGAAGACTCCATTCCTATAGAAGTGTAAGTTCGTTAAGTCCCATCCCCTATATATTTGGAGCACATCAATAAAATATTTCCCAAGCCTTTTTGCAGCTTCAACAACTATTAAAGAAGAATATTGGAGACGACCATTAATCAATTTCCTTTAAGAAGGAAAGCTCCCATATGATAGGTCACTTTCCAATAAAATCAAGAAATATGCTTAATCATATGCACTAGTCAATAATATGTTATATCATCGATCATTTGATTAGATGTGGGTCCATTATTTGGACCAATATGAGGAACTGAAGATTATAAATGAACACCATGAGACTATACAGTGCTCATCAATCAGGTCCAAAGATGATGTTGAAAATTAAAAGACTTTGATATTATTGGCCTATAATGATTCACGTTTGCTTGAATGTTGCGAAATATTGTCATGAGTCCCATATTCATTGTGTAGTTTTATATAATCTACCTAGCATGTTACATCCTATAATAGCTTCATGATTCTTAGAAAATTGGGGCACGAACATTATCTATCCAATTGATCCACCCTCTGTGTAGGGTCATCACTTCATTTTAGCAACGACTGATTACTTAGAAGTTGTTCGCCTAAGCAATGTAACATCACACCAAGTTATATAGTTCTCTATGACCATATTATATGTCAATTTGAAGTACTCCGTAGAATCTTATCTGATAATGGGTCTACATTTAAGTAAACAAAAATTAACAATAAAATTCACACCCTATGTTCTGATCCTGATTTTGACTGGGCTCCGACCAATCATTTTCTTCACAACTCTAATGCTCATTTTCACATGGGCGAGACTGGCACCTTACTCAAGGATGCTAGGACCATCCAGCACATCCTTTGCACTTCGATAATTCCTAAGGCTAGCGATCATGTTTGCATCACTCCTCTTCTTTCACTCACCACCTTTTACATTTTAGCACAACATGAATTCAATGCTATCGATATGATCTTTCACTACATCGACCAACTTATTAGCATTCGAGATCCATGTAATAGGAGGAAACCAAATCTAGCCCTAGGACATATCATTTCTTATGTCTTAGAATCAAAGTATAACCTCCAATATCCTGCTCTGCCAAACATCCAACCTGCTTTATACTCTAACATTTCCTTTCAAACTCTTCATAATACTCATCTCCATGTAGGGGATGGGGAAGCTCAGGTAGAGGAAGAGGAGGCTCCTGCACCTGCTCTTGCACCTGTTCCTGCACCTGTTCTACTCTGCCAGCACTCTCAGCTAGACCAGTTAGTAGAGCGCTTTGACTTGTGGGAGGACCTATTCGATACTCTCGTTGCTGCATAGGAGCAGCAACATGCTGAGGACATATCTTGTTATAAGCAGCACCGCACGGATGACTTAGCCCATTTTGACGCCTATGTTGCACGCCAGCAGTAGCAGCAAGACCAGGATATATCCTGGCTTGGTGCACAATTTGCCACACTGACTAGCTATTTTTAGCAGCCTCCACCACCACCTCCTCCTTCAGATGATTAGGGCCCATCATTTTACTAGTTTTTCCTTTAGTTTGTTTCTATTTTTCTATTGATTAATTTATGTTTTTCTTCTGATATTTAGTTTCTTCATTGTTTTTGTTTGTATCGTCCTTTTTGAGATGTCAACGGGGGAGTAGTATGTTTGTACTTGTACTATTCTATTCTGATATTTGATGTTCTCTATGATTGCACTATTTCCAGTACACTATTATCTTAACTACTTAAAATTATTTGTTGTGTGTTTGCTATCATTAAAAAGGGGAGATTGTTGCAAATCTATTTTCATGGATTATGATTTTGATGATAGCAAACACTCTTATTTCTCTACGACTACCTTGCCTACTAACATTTCAGGTCCACAAGATTAGATGGCAATTGAAACCAACTCAAGATTGGGTAGACTAGATCTTAGTCACTTTGTACACTTTTCCCTTTCTTGAATCTATTATAAAAGGTGTGGCTCCTAATGCTAAGTAACCTTGCACACACACACCTTGGGAGAATTTTTGACTGTTTCTTAGAGTTTACTATTTTTAATAACATTGTTTGGGATGATATTTATATTAGCCTAGATGATCGATTCAAAAATAGAAACCCTAATCAGGGTATCATGGTTAAGGAAACCATCATTAAGCCGATCAGCCGGGACGATATTGTATCAGTCGAGCCAATAGGCTCAAATAAGAAAGAATCAGTCGCTAGATCTATTTAGGCATTAGTTATTATTGGACATTGTCTAGGACATCAGCCTTGAAGATGCAGCATAATAATGCTTAAATTGATCAGGTGATTATGGAGAGCAATTAAGGCTGATTGCATAATCACATCATCCGGGCCGATCACAGGATCGGCCGGGACAATGGCGTGGACTATTGACATCGGCCAGCTTCTATTCATGGTGATATTCAAGATGATTTTCCTTGGATTTGAACTAATCGTCTAGGACGATATACTATTGGCCTGGATAATATGACCAGAAATTGTCTGATCATCCCAAACCGACCGGGCTGCTTGAGCAAAATTTACGCTGATCAGCCAGGCCGATAGACCTATTAGCCTGGATGATAAAGTAGGTTTTTATAAAATAAGAGCTATTCCGAAGCTCTTCTATTTAAGATCTCTTGTTCTTCCTTAGAGGTGATCTTATGTTGCTGTCTTGACTTGAGAAAGCTTAGAGGAGAGGGAGAGAGAGGGAGAGAGAGAGAGGATTTTGTGAGGGGAGCTTATGAGGGAGTTTCACAAGGGTTGCTCCAAGCATTGTTCCACTTTTTCTTCTTCCCCAAGAGTCTCTTATCCTTGGAGGGTTGAGAGAGGTCTTCTTCAGCAATCGATCAAGGTTTTCTACCTGCTTCAAGAGGAAGCAATAGGAGTTGGGTTCTCTGCCTCGCCGGGGTTGGTGGATAGGAGTTTTTTGTGGGAGCAAAAGGAGAGTCACGATATTTATTGCAATACCCGGAGGGTGCCTCTGGGAGCGAACGTTGGTTGACTTGTCCGAACCACTATAAATTTTTGTGTCCTTTTTCTACTGCTTTCCGCATTTATTCTTCCGCACTTTGATTTTCGTTGTGGTGATTTTGATTTGAGTTTTGTGATTATATTTTGATCGAAATAATTTTTAAAAAACCAATTTACCCCCCCTCTTGGTTAGCCTTGGGCTAGTTCATAAGGACTTAACATCCCTAATGAACTTTCTGAAAGTTTGTTAGGGATGTTAAGCCCTTGAGAACTAGCCCAAGGCTAACCAAGAGGGGCTGTGAATTAGTAGTTTAAAAAATTTCTTTTATGTAAAGTACAACAAAACTTAAAACCAAATCACCACAAAAATCAAAGTGCAAAAATAAATAAACGCGGAAGCAAAATAAAGAAAGATCAAACCGATTTTATAGTGGTTCGATCAATCCTAGACCTACGTCCACTCCTAGGAGGCACCCTCCGAGTATTGCACTAACTAAGTGTCTCTTCTTTAGCTCCACAGTTAGGCGGAGAAGCCTTTACAACAAACTCCTTTTCACCAACCCTGGTGGGGCAGAGAACCGACTCCTTTTGCTTCCTCCTGAAGCGGGCAGAGAATCCAGACCTTTGCTGAAGTAGACCTCCCAAGAACCTCCCAAGAACAAAGGAAGAATAACGGAGATGATGACTTAGAACCTTTCTTGGAGCAACCTTTGTGAACCCTCTCACAAACTCCTTCTTACAAGTTCTTCTCTCTCTCTCTCTCCCCCCTCTCCCAAGGCTCTCTGAGGTCAAGACAGTATCACTCAAGGTCTTAAGAATGGGAAAATTTGGCTCCTTTAAATAGAATTTCAAGAACCGACTTTATCATCCAGGATGATATAAATATCATCCTGGCCGATCAGTACCAAATAAGCTCAATCACCTAGGACAATTCTGGATGATAAAAAAAAATTGATTACATCATCCAGGCCGATAAAATATCGTCCTGACCAATTAGTTCAATTCCAAGTACAATCATCCTGAACATCGCCCTAAATAGAGTCTGGCCGATGTCAATCATCTAGGACATCGTCCCAGCCGATTCTGTGACCGGCCCGACCATTGTGATCGTATCAGTCAGCTTTAATTGATTTCCATAATTGCTAGATTAATTTAGGCATAACTATATTGTATCATCCAGGCCGATATGTAGATCGTCTAGGACGATAATTTAAAATAAAGAATACCTAAATTGATCATGGCGGCTAATTCTTTCTGATTTGAGCCTATCGTACTGGCCGATACACGTATCATCCAGGACAATTTGCTTAATGATGGCTGCTTAACCAGGATGCCCTAATTAGGGTTTTTATTTTTAGTTGAATCGTCCTGGCTGATAGGACCATCGTCCAGGCCGATGTACTTAAAACAAAAAAATTTAGCAAACCCTTCAAGTGTGTGTGTGCAAGGTTACTTAGCATCAGGAATCACTTTTATAGTTGACTCATGAAAGGAAAAAATACAGACTTGACTCAACCTAACTCTTCCCGAACTTGAGCTGGCTTGAGCTGCATTCGATCTTGTGGTCCTGAAAGTTTATAGGCAAAGCAGTCGTAGGGAATCATGAATGTTTGCTGTCATTAAAAGTCTAATCCATAATCTCAGATTCGTAATAATCTCCCACTTTTTCAAGATGGAAAACATATCTAGAAAATTTCAAGCAGTTATGGCAGTTCAATAAAAAAATTCACCAAATTTTAGAATTCAAAGTATAGGATACATCAAACTACTCCCCCTTTTGACATCACAAAAAGGAGGGAAACAAAACATAAATAAAAGGCATAACAAAAACTAAAACATAAGAAAAACAAAACTATAAAAAATGGAAACTAAAACAAGAAAAAAAAAACACAAAGAAAATCAGAAAAATGAGTGCCCCTGATCATCAAACGGAGGTGGTGGTGGTGGTGGCTGCTGGAAGAAGGTGGAAAACGTGACAAACTGTGCCCCAAACCAGACCATGTCCTGGTCGTGCTGCTGCTGCTGGTGTTCAACATAGGCATCGAACCGAGCCACATCCTCAGCGTGCTGCTGCTGTTGGTGTGCTACGAACGTGTCGAAGCGGGTCTCCAACTGATCAAATCTCTCCACCAACTGATCCAGCTGAGAGTGCTGGCGGAGAGGAATAGGTTTAGGAATAGGAGCGGGAGTAGGAGCCTCCTCCTCCTCTGCCCCCTGAGCTTCCCCATCCCCTAGGTGGAGAGGAGTAATATGAAGGGTATTAAAGGAATTGTTTGATGAGAAAGGTGGCGGATGGTTGGGAGGAGCAAGATATTGAAGCTAGTATTTAGATTCTAGAACATAGGCAATGAGGTGTCCTAGAGCAAGATTGGGTTTTCTCCTATGACCTGGATCTCGAATGGTAGTCAAATGCTTGATGTAGCAAAAGATCAGCTCTGTGGCATTGAATTCCCTATGGGCCAGAATATAAAAGGTAGTAAGAGAATACAGTGGAGTGATGTGGACTCGGTCTCTGGCTTTTGGAATAATAGAAGTGCGAAGGATATTCTGGATTGTCCTAGCATCTTTGAGTAATGAGCTAGTCTCTCCAACATGAAAGTGTGCATTTGTGCGGCAAAGAAAGTGATTTGCAGTGGACCATTCAAAGTCAGGATCAGAGACAAGGGTATGCAGCTTATCCCCGGTGGTGGACAGCTGCAACAGTTCAGCACAATCTTGATATGTGATCTCGATAGGATGTCGATTAGCATAAGAGGTAAGAGCAGTGTAGAAAGAATTTATCCAGAGGTTTGCATAGAATTCAAAAAGAAGTTCAGAACTAAAAGGGACTGTAAGGGTGAGAATAAAGCAAAGATCCAGTACTGGATAGGAGAGATAGGCTGGATTGATGGTTCGTGAGAGAGTAATGCCACACTCCATGTAACAATGGTAGGCAGCCTGATCATCTGCCTCCCTGAATTAAGGGTCCAGTGTGGCCCTCAAGGAGCTTCTAGAGGTTTGTCGATTATGTTTTCCTCCAGCCATAAGAAGGAAAAGAGAAAGAAACAATGTGCAATCAGGGAGTAGAGGGAAGTGCGAAGAAAATAGGGTTGAAATCTAGCTGTATTTAAAGAATCAGATGGATCATCCAGGCCGATCGCAGGATCATCCAGGATAATCCAGTGCAATTATTCTGAATAGTTTGATTGGTCAAAAAGGAGGTCTGATTGTCCAGGTCGATCAGACATCGACTGGAACAATTAGACACAAACGATCATCCCGAGGAGTTAGGCCGGACGACCGTTGAAAAAGCAGATCATCTGGGCCGATTAGGTTCATCGTCTAGGATGATGCTCAATAATGGATCGTATCGGCTAAATTTAAAACTTTTTAAATCATGTGCCACATGTATCGTCCAGGACAAATATTGGATCGTCCAGGACGATTGTCCAAAAATGGATCATCCCGGGCGACTTTAAAGATTTTAAACGGACTTACATGTGTATCGTCCAGGACGATCAGGTGTATCAGACAGGATGATAACCAATAAATGCATCGTCCAGGATAAAAAAAGTATCGGCCAGGACGATCAAGATGATTGTAGAAGAGTTCGATCAGATCGTCCAGGACGATAAAGGCTCCTCTAGGACTATTAGAGCAAAAAGTCAGAATATTCAGCAGATGGAGTTTTTTTAAGCATGAAAAACCAATCATCCAGGATGATGTAAACATCAGCCAGGATGATGTGATCAAAATTTCAAATCAAAGGAAGGATGGAGATGATCAGAGAAGATCAAAAAAAAAGATAAAATAAAAAATAATAAAGATAAACCAAAGGCCAGAAAGTTTTTTTTTTAATCAAGGCTTGAATATGATATAGTCTCCATGTGATTGATTTAAAAAAATTGTAAGTTATTGAGTTTTTTTTTTTTTACTACCAAAGGCAAATTACTAAAAAGGAGAAAATAGATAAAATTTAGAGAATGATAGAGCACCTATCACACTCATCTTTAAGCAAAGCAAAAAACTAGGAGGGATCTTATTGCAATAGAGATCCTCCCAAATGAAATCCTCTACTAAAGCAAAATTAGCACATAAATCGGCTAATTGATTACAATCTCTATGAACGAAATGAAAAAGAAACATACCAAAATCTTCCAAGAAAGACAAATCTTCAATCTCTTCCTCCTTGTGAGAAGCTTTATTCAAAGAACTTTGAAGATAATTGATGACGTTTTGATTATCCCCTTCGACAATAATCCCTTAAGCTTTAAAGTTCCACTTATTGTGAAAAAATTTCAAAGCCCTTATAGCCATAAGCTCCAACAAACCAATGTCCCAATGTACACATTTGATACCAAAAGCAAATAAGAATCTTCCTTTATGGTCTCTAAAAACTCCAGCAATCCCGACCTCATTAGAGTCTAAAAGGGCAGCATCAAAGTTACCTTTAATCCACTCGGGTGGAGGAGGGTGCCAAGAAGAATTATGCAGCTTACAAAGATGATTGGCTCCGCAGTGATCCGAGAAGATACCGCACTTTGAAGAAGAAACAACAATTTCAATTGCTCTAGCAGCCATAAATCCCTTTCCCAATTCATTACCTTCATGGGTAACATTATTCCTACTCTTAAAGAAACGTAGCCAACTGTATAGTAAAGATTAGAAAAAAAAGGATTTGAGATAGGAAAAACCTTTAAACCATTGATACAATCTGACCAAACGTTGTATCTAGGAAGTTTAAAACCCTAACTGTCCAATGTATCAAACAAGCGAACTAAAAAACCACAGTTAACCGCAATATGCTCCTCATCTTCAGCGGTTGTACAACCTCTTCGACAAACATTCGATTGAATAATTCTCCTGTACATGAGATAATCCAAAGTTGGAATACCTTTATTAAGTAATCTCCACTAGAAACAATGCACCCGAGCTGACAACTTGCTTAATCTGAGCCATTTCCAGCAGCTATTTTTATTACAAACATCACCGTGAATAGTTCAAGCCAAAGCAGCTAAAGATTTACCTAAAAACTTGTAATGAAGTTCTCTAGAATCCGTCCCTTCTTCAATCTTCACTTGTGAAATCAACTTAGTTAATTCCGGACCAAAATGTCTATTTAGCTCAAACAGATTCCATTCCTGATTTGAGTAAAGAAATCAAGTATGGGGAATTTTCTACCATGACATTAATAAACATAGGCAATTTGGAAAACCTTCGGTTTTGAATCTAAATATCTTCAAGTGTATCAATGGAAGCACCTGTAGCAACTTTCCATCTCAAAATTGGCCGTATGGAATTCAAGCCATCCAAAAGAATCCTCCATGTAACATAACAGTTTTTCTTCCTTATTCCTATGTAGATATCATTCCCATATTTGGCTCTAAGAGTCCTATATAGGAAAGAATTGGACTCCTTAATAAACTCCCAAGCATATTTAGATCTAAGAGGACCCATCATAGCAACAGGAGAATGCAATCCCGCTCCACCTTCAGCATACGGTTTACAAAGAACCTCCCACAAAATGTAGTGCATACGAGCAGCATTGTCCGATTTTTTCCAAATAAATTCTTTGCATATCTTTTCCAGTTTCTTCAGAACATTGAGAGGAACCAAAGAATGAGAAACATAGAAGATGGGAATAGCCAGCAAAATAGACTTTACCAACACGATTCTACTAGGTAATGAAAAAAATTTATTACCCCAACTATTAATTTTAGCAGACGCCCTCTCAAGCAAGAATAAAAAATCAAAAGAGATCAATATCCGCAAGCAGAGGTTAATACCCAAGTACTTCATTTCCTGCGCCACCTTATAATTGAGAATTCTGGATAATGATTTCTTCTTTGCTCTACTAACCGACTTCCCAAACATAATAGCTGATTTCTTCACATTAATTGATAGCCCTATCCAGCTACAGTAATTTACAATGATCCTCTTAAGCATTTTCACATGCTCAATACTAGCTTCAGAAAAAAGAAGAACGTCATCTGCATAAAGAAGGTGGGAGATCTTGGGAGCCAATGCAGAAACTTTAATTCCCAAATTTATCCCATTTTGGTGCAAGTTGTTTGATAACAATTGGAAACATAAAATGAACAAATAGGGAGAGAGTGGACATCCCTGTCTAAAACCACATTTTGCTTCAATCCAATTTGATTGGGTTCCATTGAAAAGAATTGAAAATCTTGGATAGGTAACACATTCCTTAAGAAGTCTCGAGAAATCATTAGGAAACCCAAAGTAATCAAGTATATTTTCCAAGGAACTCCAAGACATACAATCATATGCTTGTTCCATATCAATTTTCACCGCCATCATCCCTTTTTTTGATTTAGAAAATCTAAACTTATGAAAAATCTCTTGCACCAAAAGAACTTGTTCTGATAAGGATCTACCTTTTAAAAAAGCAACTTGGTTTTCCGAAATCAAATCATTGATGACCAAATTAAGTCTATTTAAAAGAAGTTTAGCAATGATTTTGTAAATAGACAAGCATAAGCTAATAGGACGAAATTGAGAGGGATCTACCGGATTTTGAACCTTAGGACTAAGGACTACCAATGTCTCTTTCCACTTAAGATTCATTTTTTCTGTTGAGATGAACTGAAAGATTGCCTTCCACATGTCTTGAGCAATTATTTTCCAGTAGCCTTTGATAAAGGAATACAAAATTCCATCAATCCCTGGAGAGATATTGCCTCCAAGGCTAAAAATGACTTTTTCTACTTCCTCCACGGTAAATTCAGCATCCAATAATTTCACACTTTAACTGCTTAATGCATTCAATTTATTCGGCCAACCTATTACAATGCAATCCCGTTCCTTCCATTTTTGAGAAAAAATCTCAGAAAAGCTTGTTTAATAGCAGCTTGATCATTTACCAAGTTCCCCTCATCATCCTTTATTTGCTTTATGAAATTCCCATTCTTCCCCCCGTTAGCAAAAGCATGAAAAAACTGAGAGTTAATATCACTCTCCATAATCCATTTTAATTTCACCCATTGTCTCCACCAAACGTTTAACCTTACTAGAGTAATGTTCAATTCATGAACTTTGGATTTGAGCAACAAAACTGATTGTTCTGACATGCCATTTCCACTTGCTTCTTCAATTTGCATATCATCCACCTCTTTTTTAAGTTTCTTCTTAAGCTCCAACAAAATTTTGTGTTTAGATCTACTCCAAAAGAAGAGGGTTCTCAACACAAATGAAATTTCTTATTCAACACCTCCATATGATCACCTTTAAATTGCTTGCTCCATGCTTTATTGACAACATGAATGGCAGCAGGATAAGAGAGCCAAACATCTTCAAACCGCAGCATTTTTGGATACTGAAAATTTCGAAAATCTAAATGCAAAACCACTGGACAATGATCAGATGCTACCTGCACCACATGGCAGTTAACAGCATGAGGTAGAGCTTCCATGGCCTTAGAATTGAGAAGACACCTATCAAGTCTCTCCCAAATACGGGCACCTCCACTTTTGTTATTACACCAAGTGTATTTAGGCCCAACAACTCCCACATCATGAAGATCAAAACGGTCATGAGCGAATTCATCTCTTGAGGAGCAAGAGAGAATTTGAATTTCTTACCTCCCCTCTTGTCTTCTTGAGAAACGATGCAGTTAAATTCACCACCAATAACATAAGGTAACTCTAAAGAAGAATGTGAGCCTAAGCAATCCCACAAGCTCCTCCTACTATACACATCTCTACTCCCATACACAGTAGAGATAATCCAAGATCCTTTATTAGCTATACAAAGCTTCCCAATCACACATTGCTCATTTGTTGTTATTAAAGAGAAACTGGCCAAATTAGGCCTCCACATCACCACGATCCCTCCTGACAAACCATTAGAAGGATAAAGAAAGAATCCCAATCTTTACCCATGTATTTACTAAATTCCCACTTCTCCAAAGAATCAATTTTAGTTTCAACAATGCCCACATAGATAGAATTCCAATCACGGACAACCTCCTTCAAATATAGAGGGGCCTCCCCCTTATTCTCCCCCCTACAGTTCCAAAAAACAAGAGAACTCATTTAGCCACCGTGGGGGAAGGTCCCCCACCCTTCTTTCTATTGATTCCTTCTTGTTTTTTAAGTCTAGAGGATTGATTTAATTGTCCCAAAAATTTCAGCTCCTTTTGAAGTTTGGGTTTAGGTTTCCCAATACTATCCATCTCTCTACTATCAAACAATGCAGGAGTTTCAACAATTGCCTTATTCACCACAGATTCTTCAATATTTACAAATTCTCCTTCTTCAATATCAGGCTTACCAGGAGAGCATTTTCCAGAATCCTTTCCTTCAAAGACATCCTCTTCAATTTCACTAAGTCAATCAAATTTATTGCAATTCGAGAAAGAAAATTTTGTATGATAAGGAATTACCTAATTTAACTCAGAAGAGTCAGCATCTTCCAGTTTTTGAAATCCCGAAATAGCCAGCTTCTCATCCGTTGACAACTCCAAAGAATTCTCTGAAGCAGCAACCTGAGTAGTTTCCTGAACATCTTTCTTCTTAAAAACCTGCTTATTGTTTTTCGAAACCGGTTTGGAATTCACCAGCTTAACTCTTTTCTGATTGTTCCAATTCCTTTTTTTTATTGACGTGAATCCAAGGTCCATAAACTGAACCTTCAGGAACTGCTTCAAGCTCCTTGACTCCCTCCATAATGTTGGTCTCCTTCTGAACAGTGTCCTCAATCACCACTTTGGCTGCACAAGAAGTATTTGAGTGACCAACTTTGCCACAATTGTAACAAAGAGAAGAGATCCTCTCGTACACAACATTTTGAAAAAACCTACCATTAGGACCTTCAATCCACACCCCCAATGGTAGCTATTTATCAAGCTCCATTCTCACACAAGCTCTTCCAAATTCCCTTTTGCTCCATTGGAACATATTTCCATCAATAAGTAGAGGAGTACCAATAAGGGAAGCAATCCTTGCAACATTGATTTCATCCCAACAAAAGAGAGGGATGTTAGGAAATCTAACCCAAATTGGAGAACTTAAGCCTTTCAATGAAGATGGAGAGGAATCCGAACTCCATCTATCCATTCCAATTATATGCCCTCTAACAAATCAACGTCCACCCATAATAACATTCTCCATAGTCACGTTTTCATCAAACGAGCACAACATCCATCCTAGTTCAAAAGAAGTCAAGTGAAATTTACCAAAATGGTTCCATTGATGTCTTAACTCCCACGCCATCATTGGAATAGATATATCAGCTCCAAATGCCTTCACCACTATAGATAGATTCAGACAATCAGAATTGGCCTTTACATTTGGTTCAAACAATTCCATAGCTCTGCCATCCTCTGTTAAGCAATTTGCTATTATCTTAGAATCAATTTTAAGATGATTCTGCTTTAACCACAGATTTGATCCCACCGTATTTCTTCCCACCGTATTTCTTCCATTATCTAAAGCATTAAAATCATTAGCTAATAAAGGCGCAATACTGACATTTTCACGAACAGTTTAGGAGCAATCTTTAGAATTTGGAATTGAAGTGAGGTCTGAAGAGCCGTCGTTCCCTTTTAACGAATTGCCAAAATGATTGATGAAAATCTTCATACTAGAAGATGAAGAGATTTCACCATCAATGGATTTGATTTTAAGACCAGAAATGGGTGAACCAGAATCCACCCTTGAATCCGAGATTTCCTTTCCTTTGCTCGGAACAAGAACAGGGGAGATCGTCAATGGAATAGAAGGTTCCCGGATCACCAGATTTCCATTCTTAGCAGGAAGACCAGACATCAACACATTCACAAAACCAAAGCCATCAATAGCTTCGTCGATGACGACCGCAGCCGGGCCACCCGCTGGCATCCCAGAAGGGCCCGCCAAATCAGAAAAAAGACAACTTTGAAAAGCTTTCTCTCTCTAGAATCTTGGAGCTTCTCTCTCTAGAAGAGCCCTATGCATTCTTTAGCTTCACCTGACGATATCAAAATCGTAAGTTAATGAGTTAACAACTTTAAAAATCCAAAAAATGATAAAATATCCGATCATGTTAACCCTAAGCTCGAACTTCTTTTAGGGCAAAATCTACTTTTGAAATAAAAAAAACTAACTTAGGAAAACATTTGGATAAGAAAAAGAGATCCAATCAAGGCTTTATTTCAGAAAAATATCTTATAGAATAATATATCAAAGTAGTTATTTATAATAGTAAAATTCGAAATCAAGTCTTTAAAAATCTCAAGTGATACATAAAATCTTCTAAGTTTTAAGAGTTGGAAGAAAGGAAGATAGCTTGCTTTTAATGGGCTCATTTTATGCCTCTTGTCCATTAAATGGCGCACTTTGTGCATCTTTTGATTGTATTTATTTATTTAATTATTTATTTTTTTTATTTGGCGTTATTGTGCATCTTTTGTTTTTGACATCATTGGCCACTTTTTTTTATTATTTTTTCAAGCTAGATTCTATTCCAAAAATTCTTAAATATTCTTAGTTGTGAGTATATCTTCGAGATATTAGAGAAGAAAAACTTATTGTTAATTGTTAGAAAGGTAGAAAAGATCTCAATTGAAAAATTTAATTGTTAATTTGTGATAGACTTTTCATTAGAAAAAATTTTTTTACCACCAAAATAGGTGAGAGAGAGGGACACAATCAACGGTAGTTTTACCCTTTAGCAGATTTAAGAGATGTAAAACATGAACTCCAAATTTTTAAAATAAAAAAACAAGGCAAAAGATATCAATTCAGCGATGATTTGAAAAGGAAAAACAAAGCAAGGCATATGGAAAACTAAAGAACCAAAAACAAAATAAAAAACAACTAGAAATAAATATTAAAAAAACTAAAAAAAATACATCAAGGTAATCAGCAGATAAAACATCTATAGAAAGCATGTTCATGAATTAATGTCAATCACACCCAATCTGGTCTTTAAAGTGCTGAAAGTATCGAAGGCCAGCGCTTTAGTAAAAATGTCAGCAAGTAGATTCTTAGTTGCCACATTATGTAACTCAATATCTCCCTTAGTTACATGATTTCTAATAAAGTGATGCCTAATGTTAATGTGCTTAGTCCTTGAATGTTGGATAGGATTCTTAGAAATGCAGATGGCACTAGTGTTGTCACAAAGAATAGAGATGGTGCCTATAGGAAATCCTAGATCCAGTACTTGCTATTTTAACCAAAGGACTTGGGCCACACAACTTCCTAAAGCAATGTACTCAGCTTCAGTAGTAGAAAGAGCAATAGAGTTTTGCTTTCTGCTAGACCAGGAGACTAAAGATTGTCTTATGAATTGACAAGTTCCAGAAGTATTTTTTCTATCAACTTTACATCCTGCAAAATCAAAATCAGAATATCCAATAATCTCAAAAGAAGTGTTGTGTATAGGGTACTAGATTCCTAAGTTTTGTGCCCCTAAAAGGTATTTAAGAATTCTCTTAACTGCAGTTAGGTGAGATTCCTTAGGGTCAGTTTGAAATCTAGCACAAAGATAAACACTAAACATTATATCAGGTCAGCTAGCAGTCAGGTAAAGTAAAGATCCAATTATCCCTCTGTACTTCTTCTAATCAACTGATTTTCCATTTGGGTCTTTGTCTAATTGAAATTCTGAGGTCATGGGAGTATTAATTGGCTTGGCTTTGTCCATTTCATATTTCTTTTAGATGTCCTTTATGTACTTTATTTGGCTCAAAAAAGTTTGATCATTTAATTATCTAATGCTAAACCCCAAAAAGTAGGATAATTCTCCCATCAAACTCATCTCAAACTCCTTACTCATTATTTTAAAAAAATCATCACAAAGCCTTTTATCAAAAGATCCAAAAATTATATCATCGTAGATATGAACAATGAGTAAATCATCTCCTACTTTTCTCAGGAAAAGGGTGGTGTCTACACTCCACTTATAAAACTCCCTTTCTAGTAAGAAAGTGCTAAGCCTGTCATACCAAGCTCTGGGTGCCTGCTTTAATCTATATAAGGCCTTTTTTAATTTGAAAAAATGATTTGGAAATTGGGAACTCTCAAAATCTTGGGGTTGTTCTACAAACACATCCTCTTTTATTTCCCCATTTAAAATGGCACTCTTAACATCCATTTGGAAAAGCTTAAATCACTTTTAACAGACAATGGCTAATATCACTCTAATGGCTTCCAATCTAGCAACAGGGGAAAAAGTCTCCTTAAAATCTATCCATTCTATTTGGTTATACCCCTTAGCCACCAATCTTGCCTTATTCCTAACCAGCACTCCAGAATCATTCACCTTATTCTTAAAGACCCACTTGGTTCCAACTACACTTTGTCCCTTAGGTCTTTCTACAAGCCCCCAAACATCATTTCTATTAAACTGGTTCAACTCCTCCTGCATGGCTAAGATCCAAAACTCATCAGTAAGGGCTTAGTTTATGTTGGTGGGTTTAGTCATTGAGATAAAGGCAGAGTGGTTCACTTCCTTCCTAAGTCCATGTCTAGTCCTAACTCCATCAGAAGGGTCTCCTAAAATCAGATAATGGGTCAAATTTTCCTAAGTGAGACTTCCCATTATTGTGAATAAAAACCTTACAACCAAATACATGAAGGTGGGAAAGATTGGTTGTCCTACCCTTAAGGATCTCATAGGGTGTCTTATCTAATTTGGCTCTAACATTCACCCTATTCAACACATAACAAGTTGTGTAAACTACTTCAGCCCAAAAGTATTTTAGAAGTGAATACTTAACAAGGATGGCTCTAACTGCTTCCACTAAGGTCCGGTTCTTCCTTTCAACTACCCTGTTCTACGGAGGGGTCCTAGTCGTTGAGAAGTTGTGGCTAATCCCCTTGTCCTCACAAAAATCTCCAAATATCTCATTTTCAGACTCCCCTCCATTGTCACTATGAATGGTCAATATCTCACAATCTAGTTTTTTTTTAATCCAAATGAAGAAGACTCTAGAATGATCAAATGACTCATTTTTGTGTGACAAAAATTTAATCCAAGTAAAACTTGAGTAGTCATCGACAATCATAAAACCACAGACTTTCCCTCCCAAACTAGCAGTGCTAATGGGTCCAAACAAATCCATATGAAGGACTTCAAAAGGTCTAGAGGTGCTAATATCCTTAATAGAGTGAAAAGTGGAGTGGATTTGCTTTACTAATTTGCAGGCATCACAAACGTGGTCTTTTGAAAACTTAAGCTTGGGGACACCTCTAACTAGGTCTTTTTGGGTCACATTCCTAAGGGTTTTCATACTGGCATTACATAATCTCCTGTGCCGCAACCATGAATCTTCAATAGCAATTTTTAAGCAAAATGAAGCAGCACATTCAATGTTATTTAAATCAAGCATGTAAACGTTGTTGATCTGCTTTCCCAGCAAAATAGTGTTATTATTTAAGCTCATAATGCATGAATTTGCCAAAAAAATTTATGATGAAGCTTTTGTCACAAAGCTGACTGATGCTGAGCAAGTTGTGTTTCAGTCCATCTACAAGCAAAAAATTTTCAATCAGAAGATTCTTGGAATTACCAATTATAACTGCTTCTACCACCTTCCTGGTGGTGTTGTCTCCAAGAGTCACCTTGCCTCCTATCCTGGTCTCCAGCACTATGAATTGAATGGCATTGCCAGTCATATGTCGAGAGCATCCACTGTCCAGGTACCACATGCTCTCACAAGGCCTTTTGTGAGATCTTGCCTGCAAAATTATCAAATGTTAGATTTAGGAACCCAAACATGTTTGGGTTCCTTCTTTTGGAAAGTAGAATGCAATGCATGCTGTGGATCATGTAACTTGGTTCTTTAAACCCAATATGGGCTATGGTGAATGGTGCAAGTGTGTGCTATGTGTCATAGCATTCCACATGAAAAATATCTAACTCCAGGAAAAGGATGTATTAATCTACTCCTATGGTGGTGTTTTTTATGCGATGCATGAAATGATGATTTTTTATTTTCAAAGGTTTTTAGATTTTTTAATTTTTTATATTCTTTCTCTAACTCAGAATGGGAAATTTTAAAGAATCATGAGAATCAAATAACTCATCATGCTTTTTGTTTAACGCATCAGACTCATCAAGTAAAGCCATGTGATTTGAATCAATTGTTGAATGATCTTTGAGAAGATTTTTATGCTCTTTTTATAAATTAAAAAATCCAATTTCAGGCTAACATGAGTTTGCTTAAGCTTCCTATATGATGCATGAATTTTTTTCAAAAACTTTAAGAAGTTGCTCATAGGTTAGTTCACATACCTCTTCTTTGTCACTTTGGCCAAGGTTATTGTCTGCCATTAAGCACAAGTTTGTTGTCTCCTCCTCAGGTTCAATTTTAGAGGAATATGATATAGAATCCACCCAGAATGCCTTTTGGAACTTCTTCTTGCCCTTGTCCTTTTGAAGTTTAGTTTTTGCTCACCCTTCTCCTTATTTGGGTGTGCCTTTAGCGTAGGACAATCAGCTTTAACGTGCCCAAGCTTCCTGCATTCAAAGCAAATTTTTTCATTATAATTCTTAAAATTTTTGCCTCCCTTACATTTATTCCACTTTTGATTATTCTTGTGCGTCTTCCTTAGAAAGCTCTTAAATTGCCTTGTGATTAAAGCAACATCATCGCTTTCAGACCTGGAAGAGTTAGTGTCTGAATCATTTTCCTTGAGTGCTACCGTTTTCTCTTTCTTCCTTTCATCTGCATCAAGATTTCTTTGGTTCACCCCTTGCTCGTAAGCAATGAGTGAACCAAATAAGTTATCAATCGAATAAGTATTCAAATCTTTAGATTCAGATATTGCAGTAATTTTTGAATCAAAAGAGGAAGGCAAACATCTTAAAATTTTGTTTACTTTTTCATAATTAGAAAGTTTTCTTCTTAATACTTGCAATGATGTAACAATCCGAGTAAACCTTGTATACATTTCAAAAATCGATTCGGAAGGTTTCATACAAAAAAGTTCGTAATCATGCAAGAGAATATTTAAACGGGATTGCTTGACTTCATTAGTACCTTCATAGGTGATACACAATTTATCCCATATTTTCTTCCCAGTAGTGCAAGTGGAAACACGCATGTAATCTTCCAATTTTAAAGCATAAAAAAAATAGTTCAAACATTTTGCATTTAATTGTGCTAAATCCTTATCATCTAGAGTCCAATCAATAAAAGAAAGTGGAACAGTAACGCCATTCAATTTTCCAGTTGGAGGTGTATAACCATCCTTAACAAGCATCCACATACGATAATCAATTGATTGTAAAAACGTAGACATGTGAGTTTTTCATAAATCAAAAGGAATATTATGAAAAAAAAGTGATCGGGTAATAGAATACCCTTCCGCAGTATTACAATTTTCGTTGTTAGCCATGGATCAAAAATTCAAAAAGTTTTCAAACTTAGTTTTTATGAATCCCGCTCTGATACCACTTGAAAGTTTGTTAGGGATATTAAGCCCATGAGAATTAGCCTGAGGCTAACCAAGAGGCGGGGTGAATTGGTATTTTAAAATTTTCCTTATGTAAAGTACAACAAAACTTAAAACCAAATCACCACAGAAGTTAAAGTGCAAAAATAAATAAACGCGAAAGCAAAATAAAGAAAGATCACATCAATTTTATAGTGGTTCGGTCAATCCTTGACCTACGTTCACTCCTTGGAGGCACCCTCCGAGTATTGCACTAACTAAGTGTCTCTCCTTTAGCTCCCACAGCTTGGCGGAGAAGCCTTTACAACAGACTCCTTTTCACCAACCCCAGTGCGGTAGAGAAACAACTCTTTTTCCTTCCTCCTGAAGCGAGCAGAGAACCCAGACCTTTGCTGAAGTAGACCTCCCAAGAACCTCCCAAGTACAAAGGACGAAGAACGGAGATGATGACTTGGAACCTTCCTTGGAGCAACCTTTGTGAACCCTCTCACAAACTCCCCCTCATAAGTTCCTCTCTCTCTCTCTCCCTGTCCTAAGGCTCTCTCAGGTCAAGATAGTAGAACTCAAGGTCTTAAGCATGAGATAATTTAGGTCCTTTAAATAGAATTTCAAGAATCAACTTTATCATCCAGGACGATATAAACATCGTCCTGGCCAATCAGTATAAAATAAGCACAATCAGATGGGATGATTCAGGACGATCAGAAGAAAATTGATTACATCATCCAGGCTGATATAATATCATCCTGGCCAATTAGTTCAAATCCGAGTACAATCATCCTGAACATCGCCCTGAATAGAGTCTGGCCGATGTCAATCATCCAGGACATCATCTCGATTGATGTGATCGTATCAATCAGCCTTAATTACTTTCCATAATTGCCAGATTAATTTAGGCATAATTGTGTTGTATCGTCCTGACTGATATAGAGATCATCCAGGATGATAATTTAAAATAAAGAATACCAAAATTGATCATGGCAGCAGATTCTTTCTTATTTGAGCCTATCATCCTAGCCGATACACATATCATCCAGGATGATTTGCTTAATGACGGTTGCTTAACTAGAATGCCCTAATTAGGGTTTCTGTTTTTAGTTGAATCGTCCTAGCCGATAAGACCATCGTCCAGGCCGATGTACTTAAAATAAAAAAATTTGGCAAACCCTTCAAATATGTGTGTGCAAGGTTACTTAGCATCAGGAACCACTTTTACAATTGACTCAAGAAAGGAAAAAAATATAGACTTGACTCAACCTAACTCTACTCGATCTTGAGCTGGCTTGAGCTGCATTCAATCTTGTGGTCCAGAAAAGTTAGTAGGCAAAGCATTCGTAGGGAATCATAAATGTTTGCTATCATCAAAAGTCTAATCCATAATCTCAGATTCGCAACACTTTCATCCACTGAGGCAGAGAACCCAACTCCTTTTGCTTCCTCCTAAAGTAGGTAGAGAATTTTGATTGATTGCTCAAGTGGACCTCTCTTGAACCTACAAGAATAAGGGCTCTGATCGGAGAAGATGACATAGATCCTTGCTTGTAGCAACATTTGTGAAACACCTCACAAACTGCCCCTCACAAGATCCTCTCTCTCTCCCATCCTCTCCCTCTCCTCTAGGCTCTTTTAGGTCAACACAAATACAAAAGTCGATCTCTTGGGTAGAACAAGAGGTCTTAAATAAAAGAGCTTCATATTAGATCTTAATTACAACAAACCGACATTATCATCTAAGACGATATAAATATCATCCAATACGATTAGCACAAATTAGGCTCAATCAGCCAAGATGATTTAGGATGATCATAAGGTTTTTGTTCATATCATGCAGGATAATAGGATATCATCTTGTATGATTAGCATAGGTCCTTGAATATCATCCAGAACATCACCCTAAATGGATATCTAGATGATGGAAAAATAACCTAATCGTCTAGGCTGATCTTACAATCATCCCAAATGATTAGTTTAATTCAGTACATATAATCTAGAGCATCACCCTAAATAGAAGCTGATCGATGTTTGATCATTTAGGAATAACTAAGTTTTTTGAATTGATCGTCTCGGTTGATCCTGAGATCTTCCAAAATGATATGATCGAGCAATCAAACCTTAATTGCTTTCATTAATTATGAAATTAATTTAGGCATAATTATAGATGTCAAAAAATAAAAGCTACCAAAATAGATATGGCAGCTAATTCTTTCTGATTTGAGCCTATCATCCCGGCTGATATAAATATAGTCCAAGATGATGCGCTTAATGATGGTTGCCTTAACTAGGATGCCCTAATTAGGGTTTCTATTTTTAACTGATCGTCCAAGCCGATTTATGAATCATCCCAAACAATGTGACAAAAAATAGTAAACTCTAAAAATAATCAAAAATATTCTTCCAAGTGTGTGTGTGCAAGGTTACTTAGCATCAGGAACCACTTTATTTATAATTGTCTTAAGTAAAGGAAAAGATTATAAACTAACTCAAACGTAGTCTATACCTAATCTTGAGCTGGTTAAAATTATAGTTTGATCTTGTGGAATTGAAATATTAATAGGCAAGGCAGTCATCGAGAAATAGAAGTGTTTGCTATCATCAAAATTATATTTCCTGAAAACAGATTAGCAATACTTATTCTCCTAGCAAAGGGTACCCCCTCCCTTTGTGGTAGGAAACTCCTTAGTGCTCAAACTGTTGAACCGTGATTAGCTTCTAAATCTATTTTGTCTGATGGGGAGGATCAAATTATTACTATTAATGCTAAGTCTTTAACTGATCTGTCTTCTTCTATCAACCCTTTTGTTTCACATCAAATTTTGTCCCAAATGATTATTTCTGATTTTAATACTACTAATGCTAATTCTATTCAAGCTATGTCTGCAAATGAACATGTTAATGATCTCACTAATGTAAGTATTGAACATCAATTTCAGGAGGAAGATTTGTCCCTACATTTGGACCATTCTAATACCCAATTCGAGGGTGGTTTGGAATGTTGTGAAGGAATTTAGGGGAATATCTCTACTTTGGAAGATGGAGTTCTTTATATGGAAAGTGAGAGGCCTCCTTCTAAGGAACATGTAGGTAATTTTAATGACAGTAAGCTTCTCTTAACTGATCATTATCATTATGATGCTTTTATTGACATGAAAGTGGTTATTTTAGCTAAATGTTTTGCTAGAGAATATCATGATTTGAGCTTCTCTAAGGGTCGTGGAGAGAGAGATAGAAAACCTAAAAATATTTTTTTATAGTCTCCTAGAAATACCTGCTTGCATACTTCACATTGATTTGGTTTTTTTATGTTTAACGCCATTCTTTGGAATGTCTGGGGTATTGGTTTCCCTTCTTCTCGGTTTAGAGTGAAAAATTAATGTCGTATTCATAATGTGTCTATTCTTATATTGCTTGAACCTCTAATTTATGTGGACAAACTACTTGGTATTGAAAAATTTTTGGGTTTTAAATTTGCAAAATAAAAAAATTTCCAATAAAATTTGGGTTTTCTTGAAGGATTATATGCATATTGATATCATTGGGGATTTTACTCAAGTGTTGTATTATAATATTGAGAGTTCTAATTTTCAATATTGTCCATCTTTTGTTTATGCTGCCTCCTCCAATTTTAGTAGAAAGATTTTATGGGATCAAATCATTAATTTTCATAGTATTTGTAACCTTCCTTGGCTTGTGGCTGGTGACTTCAACACCGTTTCCAACCCATCTGAGCGTATAGGGGTTCTCTTCTTATATATCAAATCCATGGAGGATTTCAATGACATGATAATAGAATGTAACCTCATTGATATTGGTTTTTTTTGTAATAGTTTTACTTGGCATCATGGTCATTTGTGGCAAAGACTAATAGAGTGCTTTTCAATAATGTTTGACTTAACTCTTTTGATATGACTAAGGTTGACCACCTTAGCCGTACCATTTCTGATCATTCTCCTCTTCTTATTAAAATTACGAATAGTACTAGGGTTTTCTCTTTTAAGTTTAGATTTCAAAATATGTGGTTGCTTCATGCTTCTTTCCTTGATGTGGTCCAGTATAATTGGGAAGCTCCTCTTTTCCCAGATGATGCTATTTCGGGTATGAATAGGCTTTGGCTTAAATTAAAAAGGCTTAAACTTGTTTTAAAGTGGTGGAATTATAATATTTTTAAAAATCTATTTTCTAACATTAATTTTGCTGAAGATAGAGTGAATTTTATTGAGTATCTTTGTTAGTTGGACCCTTCTGAGGTCAATTTTAATCTTTGAATGAGTCCAAAGTGGAGCTTTGTAATCTCCAATCACAAGAAGAAATTTATTGGAAACAGAAAGGGACTGTCAAGCACTTGGTGGAAGGTTATAATAACACTAAATATTTTTATGCTTTGGTTAAGAAGAAGTGCGCTATTAATGGTATTCATAAAATTACTCGTGAGAATGGCTTTATCTCTCAGCATAGTGAGGAGAAAGCTAATCTTGCTATTTCTTATTTTCAAAACCACCGTAATAAGTCATTTAATCCTTCTATCATTTCCAACCCATCTATTATTACTAATTTTGTTTCTCAAGAAGACAACTTTAGCCTTGCTAAGTCTCGTTCTCTTGAGGAGGTGAAAGATAGATTATTTGGTATGAATGTTGATTCTGTTGTTGGCTCGGATGGTATCACTACTAAGTTCTTTCAGAAAATGTGGCATATTATTTATAATGATATTTTTTCTATTGTGATTGATTTTTTCAATGGTGCTACTATTCCAAAGTTTTTCTCTTTGACTTCTATTGTGCTTATTCCCAAGAATAATGCTGTGAATTCCTGGAATGATTATAGACCTATAAGTTTGTGTAATGCTTTTAATAAACTACTTTCTAAGATTTTGATGAATCATTTAACTATTTTTTTACCTAACCTTTTCCTTTTCAAATGGGTTTTGTCAAAGGCCGAGCTATTGCTGACAATATCTTGTTGGCACAGGAATTTTGTCAAGACTTGGATATTAAGACTCATGGAGGTAACATGATCATGAAACAAGATATTTCATAGGCTTATGAAAATATTAATTAAAATTTTATTTATAATATCTTGAGTTTATTTGGTTTTGACATCACTTTTGTCAACCTCAATAAGTCTTGTTTTGAATCCCCTTTTTTCTCCATTATTATAAATGGTAAGAGCCATGGTTTCTTTAGGGCTTCCCGTAGGCTTAGATAAGTGGATCCCATTTCTCCTACTCTTTTTATTATAGCCATGGATTACCTCTCTAGGGGTCTTAAGGATCACTTTAAGAATTGCTTTCGTCCCTATTTTAGAAGTTTGGGTAGTACTAAAATTTCTCATTTATGCTTTACGGATGATTTCATTATCTTCTCGAATGCTTATAAGAATAGGATTGATAAAATCTTGACCTTTTTTTAATCAATTTGAATATGTTAGTGGTTTGGTTTTTAATAAACATAAATGCTGCTTTATTGTTTCTAAAAATATTTCTTCTAATCGGGGTGTGGATATTAAGAATCTTACTAGCTTTACTCAAGGTGTTTTGCATTTAAAATATCTGGGTACCCCCCTTTATAAGGGCAGAAAGAAGTCTTTCCTTTTCGATGATTTATTTTTTGTTGTTCAGAATAGATTGTCCTCTTGGGATTCTAATTTTTTAAGTTTTCGAGGTTGTCTCACTCTTATTAAAAGTGTTCTTTGCTCAATTTTGGTTTATACTTTTCAAACTCTTTTTCCTACTCAAACTTTTTGTCAGAAAATTGATATAATTTTTAATAATTTTTTTTGGAAAGGTTCTGGGAACAATTCTAAAATTCATTGGTCTTCTTGGAGTAAATGTTGTGGGACTTTGCAAGAAGGGGCCTTAGGGTGTAAGACTATGTTTGATTTGTCTTCTACTTTTCTTTCAAACTTTGGTTTAATCTTAGAAATAATGTGAGTCTTTTGGCCAATTTTATGTTGGCCAAGTGTTGTGGGGGGAGACATCCTACCTTGTGTTCTTTTGGCAAAGGCCATTCTAAAGTTTGGCATCAGCTTTGCTTGGTTAAATGGAAGGTTGAGCCTTCCTTCGCTTGGGGACTTGGTAATGGCAACATTTTCTTTTGGAAAGATCATTGGCTTAATGGTCAGTCGATTGATTCTTTATTAAACTTCAATTCCATTGCTAAGGTGAAGGTCAATTACTTCTTCTCTGATAATGGTTGGGATTTGGATAAATTACATATTGTTCTTCCTGACATTATTACTCAGCTTGTTTTAAAGATTCCTTTAAACACTACTTCTAAGGATGTGTTGCTTTGTACTTTTACTAAAGATGGAACTTTTAGAGTTAATGATGCTTAGCATTCCTTTAGAGCTAAAAATGAGTATTCCAAGTTTTTAAAAATGATTTGGCATAATAGTATTATCTCTACGATTTCTGTCTTTATTTGGAGAATTCTTCACAAGCTTATTCCTGCGGATGAGAATTTCAGAAAAATAGATTTTATTTTTCCTTCTAAATGTCAATGTTGTTACCATGTTGATAATATGCATCATGTTTTCATCTCGAGTCCGGTTGCTATTAAGGTTTGGATTCATTTTAAAGACATCTACCGTTTTAACTTCTTTTTGCAAGTTCTTTTACTATTTGCTTGATTATTGGGTTGTTAATACCAATGGGCATGTCAGAAATATTATCCCACCTCTTATCCTTTGGTTTCTTTGCTTGGAGAGAAGTTATTCTCGGCTTAATGGTGTTGCTATGAATTACAAGAGAATTATTCAAAAAATTCAAGGACAAAGTGGTTTCTTTATATTCGACTAAATTACTTTTTTTTTTTTTTGAGAACTTCAAAAAAATTTATTTTGCTCTTCCCATGTTTGGTATTAATTTGGAGTTTGACAATTGCAATAAGGTGACAAGATGCATTATTTGAATTAAACCTCTTCCTAATTATTTCAAGTTGAATGTGGCTAGTGCTAGAGTGGATAACACTGTTGGTTGTGGTGGTGTCATAAGAGATCACAATGGCACATACTTGTTGGGGTTTGCTGGGCCTGTTTCTTATGTTGATGTTAACTATGCTACTTACTATGCTATACTTCATGGCTTAAGGCTCTGTGCTAATCTTTATCAAGATAATATTATTCTAGAAGTCTTCTAATTTTTGCAACAAGGCCTTCAATGCTAATGAGGAAAACTCTTGCTCTTCAAATTTATTTTACATTCATATGGATATTAGAGACACTTTAAACTCTCTGAATTGCTCCTTTTCTAATATTTTGGATAATGGGAATGCCTGTGTGAATGCTATGGCCAAGTTATGTTGTGATTTTAATAGTGTTAATGAGCTGGCTTCTACACTACTGCCTTTCCTTATTAAAGTCCTTCTTAGACTGCATAAAGTTGGGATGTCTTATGTTAAGCTGTAGTGCTAGTTATTTTGCTTATTTCTGGAGGTTGCAGGTTTCTTTTCTTCTACAGCTTATTGGTTTTGTTCCTAGGAGTGTTTCATTTCTCTCTTAGCTTGGTTCTATTATTTTTTATCACCTAGGGTTGTGGCTAAAGTGTTTTATTACTTCTTATTTGTTGGGTTGCATTTTTTTTTACTTTTATTAAATGATGTGTGCTATTCTTCTTATGTTCAATCTGGTGGACTTTCTTTGGTCCTGGTATTATTTGCTGGCGGCCCATCCCCTCTTGGCTTATTTACCGAGTTTTCTAGATGGTGGTGTTTAATCTGGGGATGATTTTCTCCACTGTTGTTTTTGGGGGTTTGCTGGGGTATTTTCTCTACTGCAGGTATTATATCGGCCTTTGGTTTACTAGGGTTCAGACTTCCCTTTGGCAGTAGTGAGTGCTAGGTCTCCTTAAGGACTTTCTACTATTTTATTCTAATTAAGGCATAGGCCCTTTTCGGGTTTCCCCTATATATATATAAATATATATATATATATATACCTTTTGTATTGTTTGATCCATGTTGGCCAATGGATTGGGATGAATTTAACTTGGTCGATACGATATTATTGTAACTCGTACTGTACGAATACCCGTTCATACTGTATGATCATTTTCATCAAAGTTTGTACAGGTGACCACTTAGGATGAATGTATTTTCTTCATATCGCCTTGTATAATCCTGATCATACTGTACAATTTGACTACCTTTTTTTTATTGATCATCCAGACAAAATAATTACTTGATCGTATTGTAGGTTCTTTGATTATACTATACAATGAGTGAAATTTTCTTTAAATAGGAGAGGAAACATGTTCAATTCACTCAACCGTTCTTCACTATACCTTTCTTCACCCATTTATACTCAATTGGAAGCTCAAGCAAACGTGGACAAATCACCTTGGGAAGCTCCTCTTCCTCTCATCGCCATGATGATCATTTTCTTTCTATTAAAGATGAGGATACCAACCACAAATTCAAATCATGCAAGATTGCTCCTTCTCATATTCTAAATCAAGCAGCACTTAACATTGAGGTGATGAGCCTCTTCGCTTCCAATTTCCTTCAATTTCTCACACTGGCCTTTCCATTTAACTCTGAGCTACTCTATGATATCCTTGCCAACCTTAGGGTAAATCTTGATAACTTAAGCCTCACTTTATTTGTCTATTATCAAAAAATTAAAATCATCAAAGCATACCTCACTGAATATATCAGGCTTTCTATTGAAGGACCTCAAGCCCACTCCTTCATAACAAATGAGTTTGACTAGAGTTCCATCAATTTGGCTTTTAAAAATGTTACTTTGAACCAACACCAACCTCTTGTCTAGTCCTTAACACAAAATGCTTGCATCATCCAACACATTCTTAGGACATCCATAATACCCAAAGCAACAGATGAGATACGCATGACCCCAATCCTATCTCTTGTTACTTACCTAATCATGTCCAATACTAGATTTGATGAAGAAGATTTGATTATTGACTACATCCAAAATAAGACCCAAATTGACCATTCTAGCACTAGAAGGAAACTCAATCTAGCCCCAGGGCATCTCAAAGGATATATTCTTCACAATAAATATGAGATAACCTATCCTGGAGAACACAATAATGTCCCTATTTTTTATATGGAAGACTCCTTCTATATCTTATTTCATCTAGGTCAAGGAAACTCAATCTAGCCCCAGGGCATCTCTATATATCACTTCTTTCAGCCACCACCACCACCACCTGATCAGGATCCATCATTTGACTCAGTCTTAAATTCATTTATTTTATATATATATTCTTTGATACTCCTCTTTTTGGTAATGTCAAAAGGAGGAGAACTTTATTTGTCCTTAGTTAATATATTTTCTTTTCCATATTATGTTTCTTGAAGTATGTTTTAGTTTCTAAGACTTAATAAAAAAAATACATGAAAAAAAATATTTTCCTGCCTATCAACTAAAATTATTTGACAACATTAAAAAGGGGTAGATTATTACATTCTGTGACCCCTAGTCTAAGATTTTGATGATGATAAATAATATTGAGAGTTATCTTTTTCTTCATTAAATATTTTAAATAATTCTCTTATATGTGAGTACCAACATTTCAGGGAGATCATACACTACTCAAGACAATGGAAGACTCAAGACTACATAAAATAACATGTGAAGTAGTCTATAACTTTGTATTTTCTTTATTTCTTTGTTTCTAGAGTTTGACCACAAAAAGTGCATGCAAACTGAGTGTCCATGCACATACACAGGGGGAGAGTATTTTTTCAAAGGAAAAAAAAATATTTTTTATGTAGATCATACTATACAATTTAAAATTATACTATATAATACACTATGGTTTAACGTCTATCCTCTATGAACTAATCATATTGTATGATAGTGGTCGTACTATACAATTCATTTCAACTCAAAACCCTAGCCACCATAATAATTTAAGAAAGTTTTAATATTTGAAATTTGAATGCATTATACTATATGATCTAATCGTACTGTATGAATTTTTGAATACTTGCAAAAACCAACCCCTGTGATTAGTTAATTAAATCAAGGCTTAATTAATGATTGGTGATCATACTAACGACTGAGATCATATCATACGATGAATTGAGAGAATTTTTTGTCGTACTAATGTTCATACCATACAAACCTTTGATTTTATTCTAATCATATTGTATAACCTTATTCATATTGTACGATAAACCGAGGCTATTTTTGGTAGTACCAATGATCATACCAAATGAAACCTTAATTTTTGCACTACTCATATTGTACGATGTATAAATCGTATAAGATGACCTGAATATTTTATCTGATGATATGATAAAAATTGGATCATACCGAATGATAAACAGAAATGAATATTGATCGTCCTAACATTCATCTTATATGAATAGAAGAAATATAATATGTCATACTGGATGATATTTGTATTTTACTTTATGATGTATTAAACAATTATTGCCTATTCATACTCCATCGTACCAGGATAGAAGCTATTTTGAACTGATTATACTGTATGATCTATGATCGTACTATATGACAAAAAAAGGCTAAATTGAATTTTTAGGGTTTCTTGAAAGGGAAACTCTTAAGGGGGAGCTTCTTGAAAAGAATTAGGGCTTATGAGAGGAAGGAGAAGGTGAGTTTCTGCATAAGGGGAATGGAGTGTGAGGTGATCACATGGTTGCTCTGAGCCTGCTGCACGCTTGCTCTTCTTATGGCCAGAGTAAGTCTTGTTGGAGCTCTCTACTAGGAGAGCCTTCAAGGTAAAAGTCCTCAAAGGTCCTCTACCTTCTCTAGGAGGGAGAAAAATAAGAAGGTCTGCTGCCATCACCGGGAGGATGAAATAGTGTCTGGCACTCTACCACACAGAGGAAGGTAAAAGTGAGTTTTCAAAAAGGCTTCTCTTCCTTACTGTGGGAGCAGAAGGAGAATTACTTTTGAGAAGTGGAAATCTCAAAGTGGAGGACTTCGAGGAGTGGATGTAGTTAAAGGTTGACCGAACTACTATAAAAATTTGAAGTGTGCTTTTTTTATTTATCGTATTTTATTTTCTTGCATTTAATATTGCTATAAATACTTTGTGAAATTTTGATTTTAATATTTCATTGTGTGATTTAAAATTTCATTGCTATTATTACAATAATTATTTAATTACTAGCTTCCACTTTGAATTAGTTAAGTAATCTTTTGAATTAAATAAAAATTTATAAAAATAGAATTCTATTTAGGATATAATTTTTAAAAATACCAATTCACTCCGCCCCTTCCTCTTAGTGCATCTCTTACTTTCAGTAGTTCGGTCAACTTGACGTATTGCCACTCCCTGGAAACCTCCTTGCAAAGTATTGCACTAAAAGTAGTGTCTCTCCTTTTTCCTCCATAATAAGATAGAGAAGCCTTTACAAAATCTTTCCACCTACTCGATGAGGTAGAGTACCTTGAATCCTTTTACTCCATCCTAGAGTAGGAAGAGAACCTAGAAATCCTTTTCACACACCTAGTGAAGGAAGAGAACCTGTTAATCCTTTTACTCCCTCTTGGAGAAGGCTAAGAAACTTAGAATCCTTTTTCACCTACCTGGTGAAAGTTGAGAACATAGATCTAAAGCTGATGAAGATCTACCCCATAGCCATTAAGGAACCTGAGAAACAACTTGAAGAAGATGATGAACACCTTGCTTGGAGCAACCTTTATGAATCCTTCACAACTTCCCCTCACAAGGATATCTTTCTATCTCAAGCTCTCCCTCTTCCTTCTCCAACCTCTCTTGAAGATCTTCTCTACACCAAAAGATTATTTCAAGTGATAATAAGAGAGTTTAACTTGAAGGCCTCAAAAGTAGCCCTAATTTTCAATCTAGCGGCATTGATCATCATCCAGTACAATCATACGATTGTCTTGTACGATTAGTTCAAAATAGCCTTTTTAGATAGTATGAATTGCATTGTCCTTTATAGTTATTTCAAGAGAAAGAGACCGATCACCCTAGATGATTGGAATATCATCCTAGATGACTAGTATAAAACTAATTTACTTAATCTAGTATGATTCTCAATGACGCCTTAAAATCCCTTATACTTCACTGTCATCTAGTATGAAAGGGGTCAATCATCCTGGATGATTAGTTGAATAACTATGGTATTCATCTAGTACGATAGATGGAGATCCCTTATGTTCCCATACATATTCTCAGTCATCCAGGATGATTATCAACAATCTTCCTATATAATCTAATCGAATTAAGTTTTACAAAAACTATTCTCATAATCATAGGACTAATTTAGGCATGATTACCATCAATTTATCAGGATGATGTGGATCGATATATGTAATATGTACAAATTTTAAAATTTATAATAATGCCCAAATTATGATTAGCTGCTATTATTCATAATCTAAATTGATCATCCTATAGGTTAAGGATCGTACATTAAAATTTGTTAATCATTCTTAAATAATTAAATGCCCTAATTTAGGTTTTCCATTTTTAACTGACCATCCAGTATGATAAAATATTATCCTGTTTGATTAGGCCAAAAACTAGAAAATTTTTCTAACTCACCAACCCACGCCCTTGAGTGTTGAAATAACTAGATTGATAAGAGGGGGGGGGGGGGGGGGGGGGGGGGGGGGGGCGGTGTGAGTTGTGAAAAGTTTGTAGCAATAATAAAAGACCTAAGAAAGAGTTCTAATATTTTGGTGTTTTTAAATTTTAGCAAGAAAATTTAACTACTACAAAGGCGAATACTTGAACTCAGCATGCAACAAAAAAATTCCCCTTTTTCCTTTAACCATTTTCACTACGTAAATAATATGAAAATCAAGTGCAAGAAAAAAATAAAAAAAAAAAGGAAAAAAGCACACCGGAATTTTATAGTGGTTCGATCAAACCACGAGCTACAGGAATTTTACTACAAACTATAGCTCTCTTTCCCCCCCCCCCCCCGCCGAGAAGGCGAAAAGGCCCTTACAATACTCCCTTTCACCAACCCAGCATGGCGGAGTGCCAAGCGTTGTTTTCACCCTCATAGCGACGGTAGAGTACCTTCTCAGTTTTCTCCCTTCTGGAGAAGGCAGAGTATCTTCGAGGTTACGGATGTAGAAGAGTCTCCTCCTCAGAGAGCCTCCCACAGGTTCTTCCCGGGCCGCAGGAGGAGCAAGATGCAGTAAGAATGGAGCAACCGTGTGATCTCCCTCAAACCTCTTCTCCCTCATCAAGCTCACCTTCTCCTTCTTCTCTCAAACCAAAAAAAACTCCTCAAGAGCTCTCTCCCAAGGATTTCCTCTCTAATCACTTTCCCCTCTTTCTGTCTCTCATAAAAAAGATTACTAATTTTGATACATAAAACGGGCTCCAAAATTCATGAAATTTTTAAAGTAGTCGTTACAATCGTATAGTATGATTTCACAATATATAGTACAATATGTATAAATAGGATTCATCTCAGTACGAAGTTGTATGAATAGTTCAAAATATAATCGTACGGTACGATCCTCAACACTACTGCTTGTACAGGACGATAGCCGGGACGATCAATTGTCATCTCTGTTCATCGTACGGTACGATCTACATCGTATAGTATGAATGGTCAAAATCAAGGCATCATCCAGGATGAATTCTGGGACGATCAAATGTCATCTCTGTTCATCATATGGTTCGATCTACATCGTACAGTACGATGAAGCAAAAAATAAGGATCGTTGTTGACCTAATTTTTGTATGAGGTCACTTGGACCAATCTTGTCCCTAAATCAATTCAATCTCCAAACCAATCTAAACACTAGGATTCTCCTAGATCCAGACCCTAGGATCTATTCAGATCTTAGAAATCTAAAATCCAATCCAAATCCAGAATTTGAAAACAAAATCCAATGCTAAAAGGCCAAGTCCTAAAAGCTTTTTTCAGCAAATTTTCAAACACTTCAAAAGCCAATCAAATGACCTCCAATTCAGAGTCTGTCAGTTTCATATTGATGGGAAATGTCTCTAGAGGCAACCCTCCAAATTTGAGCCCATTCTAAGGTCTCTAACCTCAGAAAATAAATCAAAATCCAAAGGTTGTAAAACCTTAAAATATTTACAGCCTATGCCACTGGACCTATCACCTCGAAGATTCTGACCTTAGAGCCTTCACCAAAGCCTCTAGTGACTTCCAGACTATTAATCCTGATATGGTGATCAATAAACTATATTTTTTTGGACTCATTTCAGCCCCTAGTGGTCATGAGCCCAAAATGACCAAAATACCCCTATGTGGCTCAAATAGTGATTTCAAACCAAACGGCCTCCAAATTGAATGCAACCACCTCCAGCAAGTTTTAAATTTTAAACCAAACTTGTTTGACCCATTTCCAAACTTTGGGTCAACCTAGTTGACCAAGTCAACCTAGTTGACCTAAGAGGCCCATTAAGGGCCCAAATGGGTGTTTTGGCCTAATTGATTTCCTTGAACCTTCAAAACACATTAAACAAACTCAAAACCGTATTTCAAACTTGTTGAGCCCAAAATTGGACCCTTGACCCAACCAATAGTTAACCAAGTCAACTAAGCCATGGTTGGTCAAATTTGACCCATATGAACTAGTTCAATACATTCAATCAAATCAACCCATCCAAATCATACTAAACCAATCAAACTCTCAAACACATCTTCAAATATGTTTCAAATACATTCAACTCAATTGGAGTCGAATCCATTAGAGTTTTAACTTAGTCAAACCCAAAATCATAGTCAAATTCCCATTTACATGTTCCTATATATTCAAACATCAACTTTCAAGATTTCAATCCAATCACATGTCATGGATCAAGTACATCCAAGCTAAATATGAGCTAGCTCATAGTTATGATTGTGTAGGTCAAGTCAACCCACATTATTTTGGTCAAATCTACTCCAAATTCCCATACCAAATTCAAATCTCAATCTCTTTACTTGGCATTTGTTCTAAATCAACCTAACTAGCTCTTGAGGTCATTTGGGCTACCACCTCAGCAGTTAACAAGGTCAGTTGACCAGTCAACATTTGGTCAACAAACCTTTAAATGCCCAAATGGCTTGACCCAAGCTAGCTCACTCCCCACCAATCCATTCCAGCAATTTTATTTAATTCCAAAGGCCTCCCCCATGCCACCTTAGTTGCCACATGGCATAGGGACCAGTCAAAGAGTCGAACCATGCTTTGGAATGGTTAAATGTGGTCAAAATCCTATTTAAACCTAATTACCCTTTAATCCAAACCCATCCAACTGTTTGAACATTCTCTAGAAACTTCTTAGGGCCCATCCTAGCCCTTGGATTGAAATCAAATGGCCTTGATTTAATCCATGTGTTCAAGAGAACAAAAAGCCCTTTACACATAGGATGTCCTCTTGTACTTTTGATCCTCTGCTACCACCAACTCCCTGGACAGGTGTCAACCATCTAGGAGCTCATTCAAATGATCTTAGCCACTCATTCAATCTGGAGGGGATTGAATAGGGTAAAAGGCTCAAAATGAGCCTCATTGCAACCCTATCATTCTCTCTCAACTCCCAGCCTCTCAAGCCAAGGTCTCTATTCCATTGAGCTCGCCAGAGACTCCTACCCATCTCCCGAACCAAATCCAGCCGGTCAAAGCGGCGTCCGACGAGCTTCCGGCGAGACCTAGCCGAATTCGTTCAAGGGGATTTTATGTTCGATCCAGACGATACTAGCTCGTGGAGTCTTCTACAAATAGGAGCGTGGACAGTCTACAAGTGTAACAAATCCAAAAAAATGGTTCAATTCGTCCGTTAAATCAATGTAAATTCCTAAACCTAGCTTAGGACACCTAGGTTAAATTAGCTTTTCATTAAATGCTTATTTAATCATTTAAAGAGTTCCTCATTACTTCTGTTCATTATCTCAATCTGTATTTAAAATTTCAAGTTATTTCATTGACTATATCGAACGAACGAGCCATAAAATGCCCTCTAGGGCGTTTTCTCGGTTTGGATCAGGCGTACAGCTCCTAG
This sequence comes from Dendrobium nobile, assembly GCA_022539455.1. Taxonomy (NCBI): domain Eukaryota; kingdom Viridiplantae; phylum Streptophyta; class Magnoliopsida; order Asparagales; family Orchidaceae; genus Dendrobium; species Dendrobium nobile. The sequence goes on along the minus strand of CM039718.1, from coordinate 30,837,409 downwards.
ACCGTTGATTGCTCGATTAACGATCCAAATTGAGTCGTTCCATGGACAGATGAGCCACGCATCCCATTCAGTTGATCAAACTCCCGTTCAGCTCGATCACGGCCACTGGTTTAGAACCACGGGATCCTCTCTCAGCCGTTTGATATTCATCCGTTGAGATCAAACCGCGGGGCTGATATCCACCGTCGGATGGAACCTCAAGGGGATCGAACGGCTGCCATTTGTGCAGACCTGGATAAGTGGCTACCGCATGGACCCGCCACATTGTAATCAACAGCCAATCATTGGCTGCACACTGCTGGCCCAGTGACCGTGTGCCACGTGTACAGCCTGCCGCCATTTACATAAAAAGGATTTAAAATTTCATTTTTTAAATCATTTTCTTAGTTCAGAAAATTTATAAATATTATAAAATTAATTTCAAAAAAAAAATACTTATTTTATATCAATATTTTCAGAAAATTAAACATTTTAATTTAGAATTTGAACTAATTTAAAATATTAATTATAGTTTAAATTATTTTAATTATTAAATATTTGATAATTTTACATTAATATTCAATTAAAATTTATTAAATATTAAATTTAACTTAAATCATTTCAAAATATTAAAACTTAACATTATTTTTATTATAATCAGAGATTTTTTTTTAACTTAATTTTAAATTAAAGCTAATTTATGATATAAATTATTTAAACATTTAAAAATTGAATTAACATTTGATTAAACTTAAATTTAAATAACTTTAAAGTTATTAAGTGAAAATTATTTTAAATATTTCTAAAATTTCAGAAAATGATTAAGTTTTAATTAAAATTAATTTAGATATTATTTTAAATATTAATGAATTTTGAATTATTTTAAATCCATATATTTATTTTAAGACTTCAAAAATTTCAAGTAAATTCATATTAATTCATAAAAAAATATAATTAATATATCAAAATTTTTCAAATTTAAAATACTTCAACTTAACATTAATTTTGAAATTTAAACATTGATTTGTGTTTAATTATTTGAATTATATGAATATAGTAATATGTAATTAATTTTTAATTAAATACTATTAATTATATATATATATATATATATATATATATATATATATATATATATATATATATATATATATATATATATATATATATATATATTAAATAACTTGAAAATTTCAGTGGGTCTCTCAACCTCTCAAATCTTATTTTAATAATGTTTTCAATCATTTTATTTTAAAATATATATTTACATTTATATGTATTTATATATCTATATATTTTGAAATCTATTCTAAAGTTATACACATTTAAATCCTTAAATATTTAGGAGATCCCTTTGGAATCTTAAGCATGGATTAAATCTACTTGAATAGAATTAGTGGGGAATAATAGTTAATCAATGGACAATTGCTTTGGTAAGTGCTCATTGATGAATTCTTTAATTAATTAGCTTGAGTTTAGTCTTTGCATGCTTAAGGAACACACACCAGCTAGCCTAGGTTCTCCTAGATTTAGGAATTGATTGTGCTTATGTGTGATGCATATATGTTTAGTCAAGGGTTAGTCAAAACTTTGATTCAAGCCTATTAAATTGAGTGACACCATTAAGGACAATAATTAAGGACATATATTTAGAAAACTTAGAAAATTTCCAATAATTAGGATTCACTTCCACTTGAGTTGAAACTTCAAACAATTGAACTTAGTGACATGTACAGCCACTAGGAAAATTTTCACTGGTTTTAGAGGTCATTAAGGTCCTTAATCAATTTTCCTAAGTTTAAACCCTCAATTAAGCCTCTAAACCTTCCAAAAATTATAATAAATCAATTTTAAATCCAAAAATTATGTGTAACCCCTCTAACTGACCAGTACCAGGTCCCTAACCAACAAAAATTAAAATCCCCTTGATTTGACAGCAAGTTAAACCTTAATTTAATTTTAAGTAAAATTCAAAATTTAATTAAAATAATTAATTAAAAATAATTAAAAATTCTAAAAAATTTCCAAACACTTGGGAATCCTCCTTAGGCCACTCCTGACCTTTGGAGTGGATTTCAAGCAGTTAGGATCTTGTTTGGATCAAAGTTGCAAAAAGGCCCTTTAATTAAAGATATTTAAAAATTCCAATAATTACACAAACTTCAAACCTTTATAAATAATTAAAAAAAATTCCAATTTGACCAAACTCACTTGCATTCAACTCATAATAATAACTAGTATTTATTAAAAATATTAAAGTTCCAGAAAATCATCAAATTTAAAAAGTCAACAATCTGGTCAACTCTAAGTCAAAACTAGTTCCAAACTTCAAACCTTCATAATAAAATGTAAAAAATACGATTTCAGCATACTTACTGTCTAATGGATTGTATTAAGGTCTAATATTTTAATAAAATACTAACTTTCCATAAAACACTTTTAATCAAAAAGTCAATTTCAAACCCCTTAATTAAATGATTATAATATTACAAAAATTTTGAAAAAACTCAAAATCGCTCAAAAAATCCAGAATATAGTAAGTTAATGTTTAAAACACTCAACAAATCTTTTAAAACACAACAACCATCCTAAAGATAAAGTTTATTGGCTGGACTACTTTAGGCTGCGGGGCTAAGTGTCCTGAGGAGGCTGGTTCCTCGAGCCTGGTGGCACAATGTCACGAATGAATTCTAAGGGGTGTTAAAATTTAAAAATAAATTAATTATTAATTACTTAACCTTTTAAAATTTCTAATTTAATCACATTAATTTGGTTTATCAGCTGGACTACTCTAGGCTGCGGGGTTAAGTGTCCTAAGAAGGCTAGTTCCTCGAGCCTTGAGGCACAACGCCACGAATCAATTAATGGCAAACTTAAATTAATCAAATTTAAAAATTAGTAATCAAACACTCTTAATTAAAACATATTAACTTTCAAACTTTAATTAAATCAAAACACTTAACTATATAGGGTACCACTAGGTAACTCAAGCCTACGAGGCTATTTGCTTAGCCCCAAGGAAGGTGAAATAAACTTCACAGCCTCGGTGTGAAACAAAGGTGGTTTCCAACAAATAATTAAGAATTAATTCTAAACTTTATTTAAAGTCATTAAGATTTAAATTTTAATTAAATTTCCCTTAAACCTTTCAACCAATCGAACCTTAAGTAACCTTAATCTAATAACCCTATTGCTAGGATCACCTACTCTAGCTTTAGGATAGGCCGGTGTTTACTTTTCAAATGTGTGCCAGCTTTTGAGTTTTCATTTCATGTTGTTTGCTAGTTTAGAATTGGTGTGTTTACTTACTTACCTGTCTACTGCACTTTTAGATTTACCCCTAGGTTAGGGATGAATTATACTTGTTCAGTCTTATGCAGGTGGCCATGCTCACACAAGGAGCTGAGATTAAAGGGGGAAATTAATAAAAATAATATATATTCTCTTTGCACAGGTACCCACTGCGCTTAAGACCCCCTTTAAATAAAAAAAAGAGCATGGTCAAGTGTGGCTAAAGAAAATGCATTTCAATTTTCAAATTATAACTGTTTGGGATTATATATATAATTGCTGATTATTAGGATAGCCTTGCAGGTCGAGTTCTAGATTTTTCTACTTTAAATTAATGTAAATTTGATTGAACAAGGTTGTAAATATTTGAAATGATTTGAGTTTGGGATATTTGATCCAAGTTGAATTCCAAGGAGGTGAAGACATCCCTAATGGGGAGAGTCTTCTTCCATTTGGAAGTCAAATTGGGATCCCTTTCAAATATCTAAAGAGGAAAGTTACCATCCCGTTCACGGGGGAGTTTCTTTCCATTTGGATATCCGGAACCGACGAATCAAGATGTTCGTGAGAAGATGAAGAAATGGGCGACGAGAAGAATCCCAAATCTCAAAATCATTTAAATCTTGGGATAGAATCCGGATTGTAGTCAGTGGTGCCCGGCCACTTTAATTTTCTGCAAAAATCTGCGATGTAATAATAAGAGGCACTTGCCTATGGACATTCAATTTGATATATTTAATTGATTTGTTTAGAATTGATTGCGCATTAGAACTGTATGCTTTTCTAGTCTTTTTACTTGCATGCCGTATTTGATTTAGCATGGAATTCGAATTTAGGCTCTTAGGGGTTTGTCAAAAATTTTTCTACTTTAATTAAATAATTTTTTTAAGATAAGATAGAAACTCTAAACGGTCTTAAGAAGTAAGCTCGGACTCGCCGAGGGTTTTTCATGCATTCATATTATACCTTCTCTACCTTGTTAGGCATCTCCCCGCCTGCGGGTTCTGGCAGACCACCTGGCTATGAGGGTGCCGATCTGTCAAGGGGATGTATGCAATCTATAGGGAAAAACCTATTTTCTAAGCCAAAATTTTCAAACTGCTACATATCAATTTTGCATTCATCGAGTCAATTAGCATGCATCGCATTAGTAACAAATTAAAAGAGTCTATATTTAATGCATTTATTTAGACATCAAATACCCAATATAAGTCTAAGGGGACAATTAGGATCCGCTCTAGATGTCGGCCCCAACTCTTCAAACTCAATCTAATTAACGTCCCGACCACTCTACATAAATTGACCGGACTCATAATTTTAAATCGTTTAGGTGGTTTAGCTGGCTCTCAAATCCAGGCCTGGGTAAGACAAGATCTGCATTGTACTAGCTAGGTTCGGGGCACTTTTAAGTACCCAATTTAGACTTAAGTTCTGAGGCGAGCTCGGGCTATAAGACCTCAACTTTCGGGAATCGAATCCCAATTTTATAATAAAATTGATACTTAAACATTAAATCACTTTCAATCAAACTGGAACCCAACAATTAGGATAGGCTGGAGTGTTCTCTGAATTATTTTAGAATCTCAAAATGCTCCCTACTTCTCCTCCCTTGAATCTAAAAATAAGTGCTCAATATTGAACTAATCCCTATTCAAATTCTAAACTTTACCTTCCTTTGATATCAATCTTTGAAATTCTTAAATAAAATTTGTATCGCTATTTTAATCGAGTGTTCATAGGAAAATTTTCAATTTTTCTACGATGTAATTAACTATGAGGGCTTGCGCTCGTAGGAGATTTAGAAACCCAGAATTGATTTTCAAAATCAAATTTTTCAAAACCTCTAATTAATTATCATTGGGAAAATTCAAATTTCAACGATCGTTACCTCTATTTTCAAATGATCAATAGCGATTGATAACTTCTTCTCGGAGAGATTATATCAATATTATTATTATTTTGATTATGAAATTACGATCTCTTTTTTAAATTATTATAGTTTTACAATTGATTGAACATAGTTTTGATCTTTCGAGATCATATGTTTTCTCTCCTGAGTTTGACTATGATAATTTGGATAACTTTAAAGTTTTGGAATTTAAACCAATTAGTGAATGATATTCTCTCCGTTTGAGATGATATATTGTTCTTAATGTTGTGTTCGATTTCAAAACTAAAATTTTAAAAAATTAAATATTCCCAAAGATAATTAAATATTTTTTTTAAAAAACTATATATATATATATATAGCGATAAATATATTTTCAATCAAACAATCATCTAGGACAATCAGAATTCGTCTCTGTTAATCATATAGTACGAACGTATTCGTACAATACAATTATCAATAAGTAATTAGGCCTTGATTTATTCCACTAATCATGGGTTAATTTAAGTAAGTATTTAAAATATATCGTACAGCACGAAGTGATTCATATAGTACGAATGACGGAGAATAACTTAGTTAAGTTAATATGACAGCTATGGTTTTGGATTTGAAACATATCATACAGTATGATAGTATTCATACAATATGATTTGTTAATAGATAATGTTTTACAGTACATAACATCGTATAGTATGAAATATTATCGTACAGTATGATTTCCAGAGAAAGAAAAGCTATAATTTTTACTTTAAAACCCTCTCCCCCAGTGTGTGTATGGTTGCTCAGACTTACATGCAATTTGTGGCCAGTCTCAAGAAAATAAAAAATAAAATAAATGATAAATTATGTTGTCAGACTTATACTCCTAATCTAACCAGATTTGAGTCTGCTCGTTGTCTTCAGTGGCTTGTAATCTTCCTGAAATGTTAGTACGCACGGACAATAGCAAACAATAAATGATATTCATTGAAAATTAGTTCAAGCAACATTATTTGTCATCATCAAAATCTCAAACTCGGGGTCATGGGTCACAACAATCTCCCCCTTTTTGATGATGTCAAATAATGTTTGTTGAAAGCAAGTTTAAAAGTGATTTTTTTTTTAATTTAAACATAAGAACAAAAAAAGCAATAAAAAGGAAAATGTAGTATGAAATAAAGGAAATGCATTATATTTAACCATAGGGAAACATAAGAACAAACAAACGAAAACAACATTCTCCCCTTTTTGACAGCACTAAAAGACGAGCAAACAACACTAAGAAAGAAAAATATAACACATACACTTCAAAGGGAAGGATCCTGATCACTTGGAGGTGGAGGTGGGTTTGGCTGAAAGTAGTGAAGGATTGTATCAAATTGTTGATCAATCACGGTGAAATGTTCCCCAAACCATTACATGTCGGTCTCGTATTACTGATGTTTCTCTTGGATGTGCGCATCGAGATAACTCTGAAGTTGGTCAAACCGTTTAACTAAATCGTCGTGAGGATAAGCTGGTGAAGGAGCTCGGGGTGCTGCATGTCATCATGGTCGAGCTTGAGCTGTTGTAGGGGCATCTTCTCCTTCTTCATCAAAGACTGGTTCTTCAGGCTCTTATCCTCGATGGAAAATAATACGGAAAGAGGCATCCGTATAAAATATTTGAAGATTATCGTGTTTACCAGGATAGGTTATGTGGTATTTATTCTGAAGGATGTATCCTATAAGGTGACCAAGGGCTAGCTTTTTTTTCTAGCGAGTAGTAGGGAGGCAAACAAATGTCATATGGTGAATGTAATTAATAATCAAATTGGCCTTGTCGAATTTGGTGTTGGACATGATAAGATAGGTAACGACAGATAAAATTGGGGTTATATTGATTCGTTCGCCAGCTTTGGGTATTATAGAGGTTCTAAGGACATGTTGAATAATTCTGGCATTATGATTTAGTGATTGGATGAGAGGCTGGTGTTGATAGAATGCAACATTCCTAAGGACTTGATTAACATCACTCCAATCAAATTTTTTTGTGAGAAAGGAATAAACCCTAGGACCTTCAGTGGATAGCCACATATATTGGGCAATGTCGGCTCTGGTGATCTCTATGTTTTGACGACAAACAAAGGAGTGGAAAGTTGTGTTGTCGACGGTGTAGGTTAGATTTGCTAGAAATTCCAAAAGAAGTTTAGAGTTGTATGGGAAGGCTAGAGTGAGGAGGAACTGAAAGGTGGTGGAAGCAAAGAGATTCAATACCTCGAAATTCAGGGTAGCCTGATTGAGCATTTTGGAAGGTGTAATTTTGCAGGCTTTATACTTATGGCAAGCTTCCTCATTTTTAGCACTCAGGAACTGAGCGCTGTGACAGCTAGAGGAAGATGAACTTCCTGTTGCCAAATGACTCCTCTTGCTAGAACTAGACATCGTGTAGAGGCTGAGTGAAAGGTGAGAAGGAACAGGTGTGAGTGAAGTGAGCTATAAGTGAGGAAAATTTATAGAATTTTTTTAACATCGTACAGTACAATCATGTTTCGTATAGTACGATTGGTAATAAATGATCTGACAGATCATTTTGGAAAAAGGTGGTCAACACGTAGAGTACGATGGATATCGTACCTACGATCAAAAGGATACCAAATTCCCGAGGTTCGTTGGTATGACCTTTGACGAAAAGTTTTGTACAGTACGAATAGGTGTATCGTACAGTATAAACTACATTTATATCGTTCCAGACACCTTTAACTCTTTATCATCTATTTTGATGAGGTGGATCGTACAGTACGAAGTGGAGGTATCGTACAGTATGAACACCAATAATATCGTACCAACTCAAGTTAATTCATCCCAATCTATTTACTGACATGGATCGTATAGTACGATGAGGTATCGTACTGTACAATGGTCAATAATGTCGTACCAGACGGATTGAATGCCTGCCAGGTTTATCGTACAGTACGATGTAGAGCATACAGTACTATTAACAGAGGCAAAATTTGCCTATGGGTTATGCTGTGTAGATTTAGGTATATCGTACAGTACGATAGTAGATCATACAGTATGATAATAAAATGTCAAATTTTTATGGTTTCGTGTAGTGAGTGTGTGATGATTAGAAACAATCTTAGAAGAGATTTTTTTTAATGCATTAATGTCTATGACACCTAGTCTAGTCCTCAATGTGCTAAAGGTGTCGAACACTAGTGGTTTTATGAATATGTCAGCCAATTGATCTCCTGTAGTGATGTGATGAAATTCTATATCTCCGTTAGCAACTTGATCTCTTATGAAATGGTGTCAAATGTCTATATGTTTCATTCGAGAGTGCTGAATTAGGTTCTTAGAGATGCAAATTGCACTTGTATTGTCACACATGATTGAGATGGTTCCTACAGGTTGGCCAAGATCAAGAATTTGTTGTTTTAACCATAGTACTTGTGCAACGCAACTTCCTACTACAATATACTCTGCATCGGCCATGGAAAGGGCTACTGAGTTTTGCTTCCTACTGGACCAAAAAACTAATGATTATCCTATGAATTGTAGGTACCAGTTCTATCTATCCTACTTCCTGTAAAATTAGAATCTGAGTACCCTAAGATTTCAAAGGAATTGTTGTGCCTAGGATACCAAATTCCTAAGTTCGGGGTGCCTAGTAGATATCTAAGGATTCTCTTGACCGCAGTTAAGTGAGACTCTTTAGGATCGGCTTGAAAACAGGCACAGAGGAACACACTAAACATTATGTTCAGTCTACTGGCAGTCAGGTAAAAAAGGGATCCAATCATTCCTCTATATTTTTTGATCTACTAATTTTCCACTAGGATCTTTGTCTAATTGGATTGTTGAGCTCATTGGAGTGTTCATGGGTTTAGCACTATCCATTTCATATTTTTCAAAATATCCTTAATGTACTTTATTTGGCTAAAAAAAGTTCCATTATCTATTTATTCTACACTAAAGCCAAGAAAGTAATTAAGTTCGTCCATCATGCTCATTTCAAACTCATTACGCATTATTTTTGAGAATTCATCACACAAGTTTTTATCTGAAGATCCAAATAAGATGTCATCCACATAAATTTAAACAATGACAATTTCATTTTTGATCTTTTATATAAAGAGTGTAGTATCTACACTACCCTTTTCAAATCCTCTATCCAATAGGAATGAGCTACGTCTTTCATACCATGCTCTATGTGCTTGCTCTAATCCATAAAGTGTCTTTTTTAATTTGAATACATAGTTTGGAAATTATGAATTTTCAAATTCAGAGGGTTGCTCAACATAGACTTCTTCCTTAATTACCCCATTCAAAAAGGCACTCTTTACATCCATTTGATATAATTTGAAGTTCTTGAAACAAGCAAAAGCTAAGAGCACTCTTATGGCTTCTAGTCTAGCAACAGGGGCAAAAGTTTTTCAATATCTATTCCCTCAATTTGGTTGTACCCCTTAGCTACTAATCTGGCTTTATTTCTTATTATTGTTCCTGAATCATTCACCTTATTTTTGAAGAACCATTTTGTTCCAACAACACTTTGTTCTTTAGGTCTCTTGACTAACTCCCAAACAACATTCCTGGTGAATTGGTTCATCTCTCCTTGCTTTGCTAGAATCTAAAATTCATCTCCTAAGGAATGAACTATACTTGTAGGTTCTATGATAGAGATGAATGCTGAATGACTAACCTCTTTCCTAAGTCCATGCCTAGTTCTTACACCTTCTGAAGGATCTCCTAAAATTAAATCTTTAGGATGACTAGAAGAATATCTCCATTCTCTAGGCAAATCTTCCTGAGGTTCTACCCTTTCTCCTAAGCTCATAGTCTCTACTCATTGAATTGCCTCTATTTCATCATCTTCAATTTTATATTCAGAGGGCTTATTTGAATCATCAAACACTACATGGGTGGACTCTTCTACTACTAGGGTTCTCTTATTAAATATTCTGTAGGCCTTACCTACAGATGAATAACCTAAGACGACACCCTCATCAGTCTTGGGATCAAATTTTCCTAAGGGATGTTTGCCATTATTCAAGATGAAACACATCCACCCAATGACATGTAAGTGTGAAAGATTTGGTGTCCTACCCTTAACAAGTTCATAAGGAATTTTATTCAACTTAGATCTAATATTTACCCTATTTAAAACATAATATGCTGTGTTGACTGCTTCTGCCCAAAAGTATTTAGGAAAGGTGTACTCCGCTAATATTGCCCTAGTAGCTTCTACTAAAGTTTTATTCTTCCTTTCTCCTATACCATTTTGCTGAGGTGTTCTAGGGGCTGAGAAATTGTGTTCTATTTCTATCTGTTGACAGAATAATTCAAGTCTATCATTTTGAAACTCTCCACCATGAACGCTATAGATTGTTGAGATTTCACAACCTAATTTTTGTTGAATCCATGCGGAGAATACCTTAAATTCCTCAAAAGACTCATTCTTATGTGCTTGGAATCTTACCCAAGTGAACCTAGTGAAGTTATCTACAATCACAAATCCATAATTTTTTCCACCTAGGCTGGCTGTACTAACGAGTCTAAATAAGTCCATGTGTAGGATTTCTAAAGGACTAGAGGTGATCACATCTCTAATTGAATGAAAGGATGATTTGACTTATTTTCCCAGTTGGCAAGTATCACATAAGTGATCCTTAGTAAAGTCTAACTTAGGTATGCCTCTAAGTTTTTTTTAGTGATGTTTCTAAGTGTTTTCATACTAGCATAGCATGGTCTCCTATGTCATAGCCATAAGTCATCTACTATTATTTTTAAACAAAATGAATTTGAGCTATCAATGCAATCAAGGTCTAACACGTAAACATTGTTCATTCATTTTCCTTCCAAAACTAGTTTATCATTTAAACTAATCAGGCATTTGTCAGACAAAAATTTAATATCAAAATCTTTGTCACACAATTGACTAATGCTAAGTAAGTTATGCTTTAAACCATCAATTAATAAGTCATTTTCAATTAAAAAATTCTTAGTATTACCAATAATACATGAGCCTGTCACTTTCCTGGTAGGGTTGTCTCCCAACGTTACTTTGCCTCCATTTATGGTCTCCAGTAGAATGAAATTCTTCATATCTCCAGTCATGTGTCACGAGCAGCCACTATCCAGGTACCACATGCTCTCTCTAGGTCTTTTATGAGAGCATCCCTATAATTTCATTCAAGGATTAGATTTGGGAACCCAAGTGAGTTTGGGTTCCTCATTATGCTTGCATAAATGAGATGTATACATGCTATGCTATGATGGATGCACTTTAGGTCTCCATATTAAGTGTGTCCAATGGTGAATTATGCAAGTGCGGGCTATGTGACCTAGCATTCCACAACAGAAGCACCTAACACTCGGAAATGGATTCACTAACCTATGTTGGTGGTGATGCCTCTTCCTAAAGTTGTGATGCATGATGTATTTGGGGTTGACTAGGTTGGGCTAATGTGAGTGATGCAATTTCTTTTTCTAGTTCTTTGATTCTTTCTTAAAAAGTGTTGTTTTGATATGTCAATCCATGAACTTCTATATTTAACAAATGCTCACTGTGATATACTTCTAATGCAAGTTTGTCTAGCTATGAAAAGACTCTTCTAGTTCAACATGAGTGATTTTCAAGGTTTTATGCATTTCAGTTAGTTCAATATGCCTCTTATTTAATGCATCATACTCATCAAGAAGTAGCATAAGATTTCTATCTAAATCAGAATTTTCTTTGACTAAGTCAGCATACTCTGTTTGTAAACTACTAAATTCAATATTAAGACTGACATGCATCTTTTTCAATTTCCTATACGAGTCATGAAGTTTTTCAAAAATAAGCAATAAATCTTCATATGAAAGCTGACATTCCTCTTCTTGATCTGATTGATTAAGTTTATCGTTAGCCATTAGACACAGATTTGTTATCTCCTGCTCTGCTTCTTCTTTTGACGATTCTGAGGCAGAGTTGGCCTAAAAAGCTTTTTGTGTTTTCATTTTTCCTTTCTTATGCTTGGCTTTGTCCTCGCTTTTTTCCTTAGCAGGTTGGCTCTTTAAGTTGGGGCAATCAGCTCGAAGGTGACCTGGCTTTTTGCACTCAAAACGGATTGTGTCAGATGAAACTTTATTAAACTTAGAGCTTTTACCTTTATTCCATCCATTCTGGTGATGCCTTTATTTTCTCTTTAAGAAGTTCTTCAACTGTCGGGTCATCAAGGTTATATTATCTTCTTCCTCCCTTGCAGAGCTATCACTTTCTAAATTGTTTGCTTTTAATGCCACCGTTCGCTCCTTCTTCTTTCACCTGCATCACTTTGTCTTTGACTCACTCCTTGCTCATATGCAATGAGTAACCCAAGGAGATTATCAATAGAATAAACATTAAGATCTTTAGATTCAGTGATATTAGTTATCTTAGCATCGTAGGAACTAGGTAAGCATCTTAGAATCTTATTAACTTTCTCAGAATTTGAAATCTTTCTACCTAATGCATGCAAGGATGTCACGATTTGGGTGAACCTAGTGTACATTTCAGATATTGTCTCGCTAGGTTTCATACAGAAGAGTTCATAATCATGCAATAAAATATTAAGCCTAGACTGTTTTACTTCACATATTCCTTCGTATGTAATACACAGTCTATCTCAAATTTCCTAACCAATTGCACAGGTAGAAACTCTCATATAATCCTCAGACTTTAATGCATAGAAAAAGCAATTTAAACACTTAGCATTTAATTGGGCTAAATCCCTATCCTCATTGCTCCATTCATTAAAAGGTACTGAAGTTTTCACTCCATTCAAAGTTTTAAAAGGTGCAACATATTCATCATTGACTAACATCCACATGCGGTAATCGATAGATTGCAAAAAGGTAGACATTCTAATTTTTCAGAAATCAGACGGGATGTTATCAAAAAGAGGTGGACTGGTTATTGAATAACCCTCCGCGTTGTTACGATTTCCAAAATGCGACATGATCATTTTTTTTCAAGGTTTTCTAAAACACTATTTTTGAAAACTGACTCTGATACCAATTGAAATAACTAGATTGACAAGAAGGGGGGGGGGGTGAATTGTGAAAACTTTGTTACAAAAATAAAAGAACTAAGCAAGAGTTCTAATATTTTGGTGTTTTTAAATTTTAGCAAGAAAATTTAACTACTACGAAGGAAAATACTTGAACTCAACATGCAATGATAAAATCCCCTTTTTTCTTTCATAATGTTCACTTCGCAAATAATATGAAATTCAAGTGCAAGCAAAAAATAAAAAGCGATAAGGAAAAAACGCACCAAACTTTTCTAGTGGTTCGGTCAAACCATGACCTACATCCACTCCCCGGAGTCCTTTTCTCCAGGAATTTCACTACAAACTATAGCTCTCCTTTTGCCCCCCCCCCCCCCCCCCCCCCCCCTTACAATACCTCCCTTTCACCAACCCGGCATGGCGGAGTGGCAAGCGCTGTTTTCACCCTTCTGGCGACGACAGAGTACATTCTCGTTTTTCTCCCTCCTAGAGAAGGCAGAGTACTTTCGAGGTCACGAATGTAGAAGAGTCTCCTCCTTAGAGAACCTCCCATATGTTCTTCCCAGGCCACAGGAGGAGCAAGATGCAGCAAGAACGGAGCAACCGTGTGATCTCTCTCACACCTCTTCTCCCTCACCAAGCTCACCTTCTCCTTCCTCTCTCAAACCAAAAAAAACTTCTCAAGATCTCTCTCCCAAGGATTTCCTCCCTAATAACGTTCCCCTCTTTCTGTCTCTCATAAAAAAGATTACTAATTTTGATACATGAAATGGGCTCCAAAATCCCTGAAATTTTTAAAGTAGCCATTACAATCGTAAAGTATGATTTCACTTTGTACAGTACGATATGTATAAATAGGCTCATCCTGGTATGAAGTTGTATGAACAGTTCATAATCTAATCGTATGGTACGATACTAAATCATACGGTACGATCCTCAACACTACTGCTTGTACAGGACGATAGTCGGGATGATCAAATATCATTTCTGTTCATCATATGGTATGATCTACATCGTACAGTATGAATGGTCAAAATCAAGGCATCATCCAGGATGAATTCTGGGATGATCAAATGTCGTCTCTGTTCATCGTATGGTACAATCTACATCATACAGTACAATGAGAATAAAAATAAGGATCGTATAGGATGATCTCTGGGATGATCAGAATTCATCTCTGTTCATCATATAGTATGAATGTATTCATACTGTATGATTATCTATCAATAATTAGGCCTTGATTTATTCCACTAATCACGGGTTAATTTAAGTAAGTATTTAAAATAGATCGTACTATACGAAGTGATTCGTACAATACGAATGGTGGAGAATAACTTACTTACATTAATGTGACGGCTAGGGTTTTGGATTTGAAATATATCTTACAGTACGATAGTATTCGTACTGTATGATTTGTTCACATATAACATTTTACAGTATATAAGATCATGTAGTATGATTTCTAGAGAAAGAAAAACTACAATTTTTACTTTTAAAACTCTCTCCCCTTGTGTGTGTGCAGGGTTGCTCAGACTTACATGCAATTTGTGGCCATACTTAAGAAAATAAAAGATAAAATAAATAACAAATTATATTATCACACTTATACTCCTAATCTAACCAGACTTGAGTCTTCCTGTTATCCTGAGTGGCTTATGATCTTCCTGAAATGTTTTTACTCACGGACAATAGCAAACCATAAATGATATTCAATGAAAAGTAGTTCAGGCGACATTATTTGTCATCATCAAAATCTCAAAATTGGGGTCATGGGTCGTAACAAGTGCGTCTGAAAGGTTGCATAGATTGGGGATCCACCAGGTATAAGACTTGACTCAAGAAAAGTAAAAAGTACATTGCATTTAAAATTAAAGACAGACTCAACCCTAGTCTACCCGATCTTGAGCTAATTTATATTATAATTAAACTTATGGACCAAAAAGGTTAGTAAGCAAGAAAAATAAAACATATATGCAATACTAGTAGTAGTAAAGAAACAAAAATATTTATTATTATCAAAATTATAGTACTTGGACCCATATTTGTAATAAACTCTCTATATCTATATATAAAGGCATGAAGTATTGAATAAGAAGCAATGTGTGAAGCAATGAGGTGAAACTGAAAGGAGAGGGGAAGAAGCAAAGGCTTATAGGATACCTAGGTCTTCTAGAATGCATTTGCTAGTTCTATCTCGAGCAATGAGTAAGAGCTTGTGAATAGGGAAAAATTGGACACAGCTTCCGCTTTATGGACGGATTCCACTGCTGAGATTGGTCAATGAAAGCCCTTATCTTTTCTATAATCAACTATAGATTTTCGTTTTTTGCAGAATAGTGGCACATATCATCTTTTTAGGAAGGAATCTTTTGACATGATGATCATTCGATAAGGAAAGTCATAACGATGATCCATAATTTATCTATTACATTTTTTAAACATGTTACATGGAACTCTCTTATGATTCAATATGGGTGACAATGAAGTGTTCTATATTGAATCTAGTATTTGCTTGTGAAGTAGAAGGACATCAGTCAAAGGCTCTCACTATCAGAAAAAATGGGACCATGCATGCTTTGGCAAGAACGAAATGAATTAGCAAGCCCAGATTCGAGGACATGGTAGCCTGGTATGCTCAATTATGAAGGGGAGGAGATAAGCTCGAGCAAATAAATAAAATATATAAATAAGCTTGAGCAATATGTGAGGATATAAAGATTGGAAATGAATGCGCATTAGTTGAATTTAAATTTTAAATAAATTGAATAATTTATTTAAATGTCTATAGCTACCAAAAATAATAGAAAATTCATTCTTCATCTAAATTGAGTGTTTTTGGGCTTGTTGGAAATCTCTCGACCTCTATTATTTTTTTAAAAATAGTTTCAATAGTTGTTAGCTAATGAATCTTGAGTAAAATAAAGATGAATATTTTCAAATTTTTTTAAATTCCTCAAGATCCAATGATTTTATTGATCTCAATTTTGGATTGTATATATTAGGGTATATCCTTGGACTACCATAATTTTCTTGGGTCTTCAAAAGACCATATTTTTTATGATTTGAATTTTCATGTTCATGCGACCATTTTTTACCCATAACTTTAAAAATTTATAACTATTCATGAACTTAAAATTAGTTTTTGTTTCTATATGGTGTGCTTATATGTATGTTATGGTTACTTTATCACTTGTTTCAACCAATTATAGTAAATATAATTCTATAAATAAATCATCATGTCTATGGAAGTTTTTAGTTTTAGTCAATGATTTTTTAACTTAGGGAGGCTTTGAATGTTCAGTTTTTATGCCTTTGAATCACATTCACTTATGTGTCTATGCTTCAAATTTCACTGTATTTAGAGATTGTTTAGTCTGTCATTAAGTAAACCCAAGATTCATGTACAAAATTAACCTTGGATCTTTAAAGATTCATATTAAATTTATTTTAAATTAAAAAATTACTAATAATGAAGTAAAATGCACATAATTAAAGCATAAACAAGAAAAAATAAAGTACTATTAGATTCATCCAAAATTAAACTTAATTTTAGAAATTAATAAATTTAGTAATTAATTAAAATATATATTTAAAAATATATGAAAATTTAAAAATAATGATAAACATTTGGAATAATCCCTAGAGGTCATTTATAATTTTTTGTGAAGATTTCAAGTTGTTTTGAGTTGATTGGGTTTAAAAATAAGAAAATTCCCATAATTAAATAACTAAAAAATTCCTAAAATACTTAAACTAAAAAAATGCATAACTAATTACATTAACTGCAAATTGAGAAAATAGAAAGATATTGAACTCATCTCAAGGTTTAGTATTTATGAAAAATATAAAAACTCCATAATTCAATGTAAATAAAAATTCGACATTTGGATCAAACTATGCTTATAAAATGTATCATATATATCAGCCGCTCCCGTGCTCTAGCGATTTGCATGCGATCTGTAATCCTTTCCTTTCATCACGGTGCCTTCATCAGATCTTGCCCTATTTTGTAGATCTTTGTTTTGGATCTCTCCTCGACCTTTTATGGGGGGCTCTGGCCTTGGGCCGCTCTCTTCTCCATTGGGAGATGGGTTCGGCTTCCATTATCCCCGACGCTTGGGGAGCTCTTCCATCTGGATCTTCTGGTCTTTTGAATGGTTTGATGGTAGATGGTAAATCCATTTCTTCATCGCGTTCTTTCTGTGATGTCTTAGCTGGCGCGACTTCTTCGCTTAACCGTAGTTTATCCTTTACTAAATAAATGGTTAAAGGTGTTCCCGCTATACTTATGACCTAATCTAGATGCTATCAGTTTATTTTTTGGTAATCTTAAACTGTCTGGTAATTTCTTTATTGGTATGTTAGATGCTCGGCATGTGTCGATCCAACTATCCAATGATCTTTATTACAGTAAGGTTTTTACTAGACGCTCTTATTATATTCTTAATTTCCAGATGAGACTTCTTAAATGGACTCCTTTCTTTGATGTTAAGGAAGAGTCTCCTATTGTCCCCATATGGATTTCATTTGCGTATTTGCGGCATAACTTTTTCAATGCTCATGTGTTACATGCTCTTGGCTCGATTTCTGGTAGACTCCTTCAAACCGATCAAGCTACAGTTTCTCATTCTCATCCTTCTGTAGCTAGGATTTTGGTTGAAATTGACATAACCAAAAAACATCCTAAAGAGATCTGGATCAGGTCTGAAAAAGCGGGTTATTTACAAAAAGTTGATTTCGAGAATATTCCGAATTTTTGTTTACACTGTAAGATTCATGTTCATGCGACTGATTGTTTTTTCGTGCATCCCCAACTTAAGGAACACTCTAAAGTTTCAAAAAAGTTGGTGGAACCTATCAGGCCCGAGCAAGTTGTGAATCCTAGAACTATTCCTTCTATGGAAAATGAACCTATTAAACACGTCGAGGATCCAATAGTTGGGAAAGATGACATAGTATGTTAAAAATATTACCCTTACTCTACTCTCCCAAAGTGATGTGAAAAGTTTAGAGGTGAAAACCTTCTTTCCTTTTAACCCAGACACCAAAGCAAACATCTTTGTACCATGTACCAGTAAAACCCATGAAATTGATGTTACCTTTGATGATCCATTTATGGATAAAATTATGGACTCCCTTTTGACTGGTTCTCTAATTATATAAGAAAGATTACTAAGAAAGGTTTAATTCCATTAAATTGGACTAGAGGTTAAGATAAGAAATTTGAACATTTGTGGGGCAAAAGAAATAATAAAAATATGTGAAGATTAGGAATTGGTTATGCTACTTAATATTTATTCGGTGATGTTGAATAATACTTAGTTATGTCATATAATCTATAGTTTGATAGTCCTATCTTAGTAAATGCAAAAAAAATTTAGTTGATCTGGATGACTCTCAAGTTAGGGAAGAGCCTCCATAACTTTAAGAGGAAAATAAATCTATTGTTTATGATTTGAAAGAAATAAATCTGGGACCTAAAGAAAATCCTCATCTAATTTTCATAAGCTCTTTATTGAATATTGATGAGGAAAATAAAATGATTGAATTACTCAAGCAATTCAAGGACTATTTTTCTTGGAGTTATGAGAAAATACCTAGATTATCTCTAGATATAGCAGTTCACAACATAAAAATTTAACAATGAATGGTTCCAATCAAAAAAGCACCTCAATGAATGTGGCTTGATGTTAAATAGAAAGTCATATCATAAGTTAAAAAGTTAATCAAATTTAGTTTTATTAGGGAAGAGAAATATCAAATATGGTAAGCTTGTATTATTTTAGTTAAGAAAAAAATTGGTAAAATTTGAGTTTCTATCAACTTTAGAGATTTATACAAGGCCAATCCTTAAGATGAGTTTTTGCTTCAAATCCTGGAACTCATGGTTGATATCAATTTTTTACATACAATATATTCATTTCTTGATAGCTCTCCCAGATATAATCAAATTAAGATTGCTCCTAAAGATGAAAATATAAAACATTTAGAACACTAATAGGTTCCTACTACTATAAAGTAATGCCATCTTGAATAAAAAATGCTTGAGCAACTTACTAATGAGCAATGATGAAGATTTTTGTAGTTATTATATGTCTTGAAAGAGATAACAATTAGTATGATTTGAGAATAATTTTTCAAAGATTACATAAACATAATTTCAAGTTGAACCCTATGAAACGCACCTTCTTGGGGAAAAGTCGAAGTGTGGCCTTCACATTAATAACAAACAAAATTACATAGTCCTTAAAGGAACCTTCAGCTTACTAATGCTCAAAAGAGCTAAAGAATAACTCAAAATAAAACCTAAAGATAAAGGTCCCTACTAAACACCATTACAAAAGAATCGAAGAATATTTTATGGTGGCTAGAATCCAACAATAAGAAAAATGAAGATGAAAGGATAGAAGATCAACATGCTCTTCCATAAAAAGGTCCACCACAAACCCATAATAGAAACCACTTTGAAATATATGTAGACTTATAAAATATTTTTATAACAAAAAAAATTCTTAAATCCAAAAAAAATCCTGAGATTATAATTATGATTCCTGCTAGACTAACCACCTGCAAAAATTAAGGTCATAACATGAAATAGAATGCCATAATTATAGAAATAAGAAGCATAATTTATGGTGTTCAAGCTAACTACTAACCATCACATGATAGAAAAATTATAGTTATTTAGGATGGAAATAAAAAAAATAGATGTAAATAAATAAAGCCCATCCCAACATCAATCCCAAGAAAACCCTGATGGCTAAATAACACAAATTATATCTTCAGTAAAAGCACATATATATTATAATAAGTGCATGATAACAAAATAAATAGCAACACAAAAATAATGTATGAGGAAGAGTAGGTATAGAACGGGCACATAAAAAAATTGAAAACAAACATCCCAAGTGCAGTGCAATGATAGCCCATGTAAATATCCAACTAGTGATTAAGTAGAAAACGATAATTCCCTGGCAAAACATGTGGGAGCTAATTGATAAACTAAGTCATAAAAAATGGAAATTAGTCCCCCCTTATGCAAAAAATAAAACAGGAATGCTATTATGCATTTTCATGAGCTTTCTAATCCATTAAATAAACAGGAATGTTTTTTGGGAGCAAATGGTGATACACAATTGGCCCCAAAAGAAGGGGAAAAGAAGGACATGCCATTAGAGAAAGGTGAAAAGAATGACATGGCATTTAGAGGATGGAGAATTTGTTTCCATGGACCACTGTCCTGAAAGTTCGTTAGGGATGTTAAGCCCTATAGAATTGGCCCAAGCTAACCAAGAGGGGGGTGAATTGGTATTTTAAAAATTTTCTTTTCACAAAGAAGTAAAATCTCATAAACCAAAATCACACCACAAAAAATAAGTGCGGAAATTAAAGTGCAGAAGCAAGGAACAGGAACACAGAGATTTATAGTGGTTCGATCAACTCGACCTACGTCCACTCCCCGGAGGCGCCCTCCGATTATTGCACTACAATCGTGACTCTCCTTTAGCCCCTACGGCTAGGCGGAGAAGCCTTTACAAATAACCTCTTTTTGCCACCCCAGCAAGACAGAGAACCTATCTCCTTTTGCTTCCTCCTGAAGCTGGCAGAGAACCACAATCAGATGCTGAATCCCTACCTCTACCGACCCTTCCACAGACGAGAAACTCTAGATGAAGAAGAAGCAGAGCGATCCTTGAAGCAATCCTTGTGAATCCCCTCACAAGCTCCCCCTCACAAGATCCTCTCTCTCTCTCTCTCTCTCTCAAGGTCTTCTCAGGTCTCAGGTCAAGGCAGCAAAAGATTGTTCAAAATGTTGAACAAGAGCTCTTAAATAGAAGAGCTTCAAAGGAGCTCGTTAATTGCAAGTTGCTGACAATATCGTCCTGGCCGATCAGTACAAATCTCAGAAGATCGGCCAAAGCATCGTCCTGAATGCAAGCTGGACGATTTAAAATTGGCTTGATCGTTCAGGATGATCTCACGATCATCCAGGCCGATCAGTTCAAATCAGAGGAAAATCGTCCAGAGCATCGCCCTGAATTTGTGCTAGCCGATATTTATCATCCAGAAGTAACTAAGGTTTTTGAATAGATCGTCCTGGCCGATCTTGCGATCGTCCAGGATGATATGATCGTATCAATCATCCTTAATTACCTCCTTGATTTTTCTGATTAATTAAGGCATAATTGTGAATATCGTCCTGGCCGATCCAAGATCGTCTTGGCCGATTACCAAAAATTATAGAATAACTTAATTTTTTATGGCGGCAACTTCTTTCTATTTTGAGCTTATCATCCTGGCCGATACACGTATCGTCTAAGATGATCTATTAATGACGGCTGCCTTAATTAAGAATCCCGAATAGAATCTCTGTTTTAAACTAAATCGTCCTAGACGATATGAGTAAAAATAGAAATTCTAAGTCTCTCAAGTGTGTGTGTGTGTAGGGTTACTTAGCATCAGTCTCTTTGAACATTACAAATAGACTCAAGAAGAGAGAAAAATAAATTACAGACTTACTCAACCCTAACCTACGCAATCTTGAACTGGCTTTGTTTGTTCGTCCGATCTTCGATTCCTGAAAAGTTAGAAATAACAGGCAGTCCAAGAGAATTAATAGTGTTTGTCAATCATTAAAACATAAGTCATGAAAATAGATTTACAACAATCTCCCCCTTTTTGATGATAGCAAACACTAGTAGGAAAGACTTAGCAGTTCATTAAAATTTCAAAGTTACAAGCACATCAACTTTTTCCTACCACATCCTACTCCCACTTTCGTCATCACAAAAAGAGGGTCCTAGACACAAAAAGAAAAAGGAAAAACAAAAAACAAAAAAAATTAAAATAAAGTGCAAGAAACAGAAAAAAAACTAGAAAAATGAGGGACTCTGATCATCAGATGGTGGTGGTGGAGGTGGCTGCTGAAAGTAGCTGGCAAGCGTAGTAAATTGAGCATTCAACCAGGCGATGTCCTGGTCATGCTGCTGCTGCTGGTGAGTAATGTAGCTGTCAAACTGGGCTAAGTCCTCTGTGCGGTGCTGCTCATAGCGGGCCATGTCCTCAGAATGTTGCTGCTCCTGTGCAGCAACGTAAGCGTCGAAGCGGGTCTCCCATAGATCAAACCTCTCCACTAACTGGTCAAGCTGAGAGTGCTAGCGAAGAGGAGTAGGAACGGGAACGACTGCCTGTTATTTCTAACTTTTCAGGAATCAAAGATTTTGATGATTGACAAACACTATTGATTCTCTTGGACTACCTGTTATTTCTAACTTTTCAGGAATCGAAGATCGAACGAACAAACGAAGCAAGTTCAAGATTGTGTAGGTTAGGGTTGAGTCAGCATGTAATTTGCTTTTTCTCTTCTTGAGTCTATTTGTAATGTTCAAAGAGACTGATGCTAAGTAAACCTACACACACACACTTGAGAGACTTAGAATTTCTGTTTTTACTCACATCGGCCAAAACGATATCCTTATCGGCCTGGACGATTTAGTTTAAAATAGAGATTCTATACGGGATTCTTAATTAAGGCAGCCGTCATTAACAGATCGTCCTGGACTATACGTGTATCGGCCAGGATGATAAGCTTAAAACAGAAACAAGTTGCCGCCATAAATAATTAAGGTATTCTGTAATTTTTGGTAATCGGCCAGGATGATCTTGGATCGACTTGGACGATATTCATAATTATGCCTTTATTAATCAAACAAATCAAGGAAGTAATTAAGGATGATTGATACAATCATATCGTCCAGGACGATCGCAGGATCGGCCAGGACGATCTATTTAAAAACCTTAGTTACTTCTAGACGATAAATATCGGCTAGCACAAATTCAGGGCGATGCTCTGGACGATTTTCCTCTGATTTGAACTAATTGGCCTGTACGATGGTGATATCGGCCAGGACGATCAAGCCAATTTTAAATCATCTAGTTTCCATTCAGGGCGATCTTCTAAGATTTGTACTGATCGGCCAGGATG
This sequence comes from Dendrobium nobile, assembly GCA_022539455.1. Classification (NCBI taxonomy): domain Eukaryota; kingdom Viridiplantae; phylum Streptophyta; class Magnoliopsida; order Asparagales; family Orchidaceae; genus Dendrobium; species Dendrobium nobile. The sequence goes on along the minus strand of CM039718.1, from coordinate 30,814,273 downwards.
ATGTCCATATCGGCCTGGATGATATTGTCGGCAACTTGCAATTAATGAGCTCTTTTGAATTCTTCTATTTAAGAGCTCTTGTTCATCATTTTTAACAATCTTTTGCTACTGCCTTAACCTAAGAAGACCTTGAGGAGAGAAAGAGAGAGAGGGAGAGAGAGAGGATCTTGTGAGGGGGACCTTGTGAGAGGATTCACAAGGGTTGCTTCAAGGATCGCTCTGCTTCTTCAAGAGTTTCTCATCCGTGGAAGGGTCAGTAGAGGTAAGGATTCAGCATCTAATTATGGTTCTCTGCCAGCTTCAGGAGGAAACAAAATGAGATAGGTTCTCTGCCATGCCGGGGTGGCAAAAAGTGGTTCTTTGTAAAGGCTTCTCCGCCTAGCCGTAGGGGCTAAAGGAGAGTCACGATTGAAGTGCAATACTCATAGGGCTCCTTCGGGGAGTGGACGTAGGTCGAGTTGACCAAACCACTATAAATCTCTGTGTTCCTGTTTCTTGCTTCCGCACTTTAATTTTTGCACTTATTTTTTTGTGGTGTGATTTTGGTTTAAGAGATTTTACTTCTTTGTGAAAAGAAATTTTTTAAAAAACCAATTCACCCCCCCTCTTGGTTAGCTTGGGTCAGGTCTATAGGGCGTAACTGAAAGATAAAAAGTAAAGCTCTGATACCACTTGAAAGTGCTCTGATGGCACTAGAAAGTTTGTTAGGGATGTTAAGCCCTATGAACCGGCCCAAGGCTAACAAAAAGAGAGGTGAATTGGATTACTTTAAAACCAAAGATAAAACTCAAACCAAAATCACCACAAAAATCAAAGTGCGGAAGTTAAATGCGGAAGAAAATAATAAGAAAAGAACACACCGGATTTATATTGGTTCGGTCAAACCTTGACCTACGTCCACTCCTTGGAGGCACCCTCCAAATATTGTACTACAAAAGTGTCTCTCCTTTAACCCCCACAGCTAGGCAGAGAAGCCCTTACAAAATCACTTCCACCTTCCACGGTGCGGCGGAGTCGCCGGGTCCTTTGACACCAAAGAGATCTTCTTCTTTGGTGAACTTACCTCGAGACAGGCCTTGAATCCGATGGTACTAAGGTGTGAGTTCGCCGGAGCAATCGTGTGGAATCTCCTCCACACTCCCTTGAGTTCCCCCCCTCACAGGATCTTCTCCCTCTTAAACTCTACCCTTTCCTCTCTCCCTTTCAAGCTCTCTCTTCAAGTTTCCCCAACAAGAACGAAGCTACAATGGCTGTCAAAGACACTTACAAAGTGCCTTATCATAGCTTAAATAGAAGAGCTAAAAACGAGCTCATTGATGTAAGCTGTCGACTTTATCATCCAGGACGATAGACATATCGTCCTGGCCGATTAGTTCAAATATGAGGAAAATCATCCTGAATATCGCCCTGAAATGAAGCTGGAGGATGTCTAATCGACCCGGACGATCTTGCGATCGTCCCGGATGAAATCTCCATTAATTGCATTCCAAAATTGCTAGAGAAATTTTGGAAAAATTATCCTGGATCATCCTGGACTATATTTTATAGTCCAGGCCGATCCACCAGGCTGATATCCAAAAATAAGAATTTCCTAAGTAGATTTTGAGCAGATTCTTTCTGAATTGAGCCTATCGTCCTGGCTGATACAAAATCATCCAGGACGATGTGTTTTGCATAAAGACAGCTGTTTTAATGAGGATGCCCTAATTAGGGTTTCTGCTTTTGAACAGATCATCCCGGCCGATATAAATATCGTCTAAGACGATGTTACCAAAAAAAGTAAACTCTAGGGAACAATCTGAAACTCTTATATGATACAAAGTATCAGGAGCCACAACAAATACAATAGACTCAAGAAAGGAAAAAATGTACAAACTGACTCAAACCTAGTCTACCCAATCTTGAGCTGGTTCCAAATTGCAGTTCGATCGTGTAAACCTGAAATATCAGTACATAAGACAGTCATAGAGAAATAAAAATGTTTGCAATCATCAAAATCATAAACCATTGATCTGCAACATTAACATCCCTAAAGAACTTTCAAGTGGCATCAAAGCACTTAAAAGTGCTCTGATGGCAGTAGAAAGTTCGTTAGGGATGTTAAGCCCTATGAACCGGCCCAAGGCTAACAAAAAGAGAGGTGAATTAAATAACTTTAAAACCAAAGATAAAACTCAAACCAAAATCATCATAGAAATCAAAGTGCGGAAGTTAAATGCGAAAGCAAATAATAAGAAAAGAACACACCAGATTTATAGTGGTTCGGTCAAACCTTGACCTACATCCACTCCTTGGAGGCACCCTCCAAGTATTGCACTACAAAAGTGTCTCTCCTTTAGCCCCTATAGCTAGGCGGAGAAGCCCTTACAAAATCACTTCAACCTTCCCCGGTGCGGCGGAGTCGCCGGGTCCTTTGACACCAAAGAGATCTTCTTCTTTAGTGAACTTACCTCGAGACAAGCCTTGAATCCGATAGTACTAAGGTGCGAGTTCGCCGGAGCAACCGTGTGGAATCCCCTCCACACTCCCTTGAGTCCCCCCCCCCTCACAGGATCTTCTCCCTCTCAAACTCTACCCTTTTCTCTCTCCCTTTCAAGCTCTCTCTTCAAGTTTCCCCCACAAGAACGAAGCTACAATGGCTTCCAAAGACACTTACAAAGTGCCTTGTCATAGCTTAAATAGAAGAGCTAAAAACGAGCTCATTAATGCAAGCTATCGACTTTATCGTCCAGGAGGATAGACATATCGTCCTGGCCGATTAGTTCAAATATGAGGAAAATCGTCCTGAATATTGCCCTAAAATGAAGCTGGACGATGTCTAATCATCTCAGACGATCTTGCGATCGTCCCGGACGAAATCGCCATAAATTGCTTTCCAAAATTGATAGAGAAATTTTGGAAAAATTGTCTTGGATCATCTTGGACGATATTTTATAGTCTAGGCCGATCCACCAGGCCGATATCCAAAAATAAGAATTTTCTAAGTAGATTTGGCGGCAGATTCTTTTTGAATTGAGCCTATCGTCCTGGTCGATAGAAAATCATCAAGGACGATGTGTTTTGCATAATGACAGCTGCTTTAATGACGATGCTCTAATTAGGGTTTCTGCTTTTGAACAGATCGTCCTGGCCGATATAAATATCGTCCAGAATGATATTACCAAAAACAGTAAACTCTAAGGAACAGTTAAAAACTCTTATACGTTACAAAGCATCAGGAGCCACAACAAATATAATAGACTCAAGAAAGGACAAAGTGTACAAACTGACTCAGACCTAGTCTACCCAATCTTGAGCTGGTTCCAAATTGCAGTCCGATCATGTGAACCTGAAATGTCAGTACATAAGACAGTCTTAGAGAAATAAAAATATTTGCTATCATCAAAATCATAAACCGTTGATCCGCAACAATCTCCCCCTTTTTGATGATGGCAAATAATTCAATTTGAATTTAAAAAATAATAATTTCTCCTAATCTCCCCCTCACTAGAATAAACCTTTAAAAATAGGGGAGATAATTTTTTTTTTTGAAAAAAAAGAATACCAAAAACATACAAATTCAACAATACATTCTCCCCCTTTAACATTATCAAAAAGAGAGGAGGCAAAAAAAAAAACAAAATGAACAAAAGAAAAAAAATGTTCCCTGATCTAGTGAAAAACAAATTTTCTTAAAATGAGAAAGTTACCTCTTGGTTTTAATCAAAAACGTAGTAGAATTGGATTGACAACGCATAATCCAGAAAATGTAAGAAATTCATAAATTGTCAATCCAAGCACAAGTTCTTTTAAAGGCTAAAAATTTTTTTTAATTCAATATCCAAATCAAGGAATAAACGGGAAAAAGAAACATTAATTTTTCAAAACTCCATTCATATAACATATCTAATAGAAGATCAATGCATGAATTGTTGAATCAAGAACCAAGATTTTCAAAAACAAGTTTCAAACATATCAAGGATTTCTTAAGTTTTTAGTAGTATAAGAAAAAATAAGCCTATTTTTTTTTGTGGGCTCATTTTATGCCCTTTATCACTTGAATGGCTCTTTGAGCATCTTTTGATTTTAATACACTTTGTGTATTTTTTTTTAATTTGGCGTCATTGCGTATCTTTTGGTTTGGCATCATTGGCCACTTTTTTTTTAATTATTTTCAAAAAATATGCTTTCTTTCTTATATTTTCAAAACGAAAGTAAACCCAACTTATTGACAACACGAACAACTTGATTAAGAAAATTCTAAGATGGATTCAACAATCTTGCAAAAGATTTCTATACGATAAAAAAAATGTAGGGAGATGAAAAAAATCAGTTTCAAAATCCAATTTAAATTATGATGAAGATTTTAAATAAAAAGTAGAATAACCTCTTTAGAAAATAGAGATTGAGAGTAAAAAATATGTGTTTTCTTCCTTTGACTGTTTTAGAGAAGTAAAACACAACTTACCAAAGATTTAAAAAAAAACAGGAAGTAGATTTTTTATTTTTAGAAAAGTGAATGTGTGTGTTAATCAAAGAAAAACTTTCACGAAAACAAAAATTTTAAATAAAAGACAAAAAAAAAACACAACACAAAAACACGGAAGGCTTTTAACCATTATCTCTCTCCTGGTCCGATGCTTCAGTAACCAAATTTGCCCATGAGATTTTTTGCCTTTCATTATTTTACCATTTTAAGTTTTGCTTCGCCTTGCCCTTTTCTTTCGTAGAAAGAATTCTTAAATTAGGGCACTGATTTTTCATATGTCCAGGCTTCCTATATCGAAAGCAAATAACATCAAAAGAAATATAGACATCCTTACCACTTTTACCTTCTTTCCACTTTTGCTTATGCTTTGGTGAGCTTTGTGATTTGCTTGAAAAGTCATTGCATTCGTCACCAACTAAGCAATCTTTTCCTGTATCTTCGGTTTTTAGAACAATCGCTTCACCTGCATCCAAAGTCTTTGACCCAAACCTTGCTCTTAGGCAATGAGTAAGCCAATCAAATTATCAATAGAATATTCATTCAAATCTTTTGATTCATAAATAGCAACAACTTTGGCATCAAAATTTTCAAGTAAACAATGAAGAATTTTATTGACTTTTTCAAAATTTTAAAACTCTTTTCCTAAGGCATGCAATGATGTTACAATTTGAATGAACCTAGTGTACATGTCTAAGATCGTCTCATAATGTTTCATGGAAAATAGTTCAAAATCATGCATTAAAAAATTCAACTTCGATTGCTTGATTTCATTCGTGCCTTCATATATGGTATGTAGTTTATCGCAAACTTCCTTACCTGTAGTGCAAGTGGATATTAAGATGAAATCATCAGAATTTAAAGCACAAAAAAAGCAATTTAAAGATTTTACATTCAGTTGTTCTTCCTTATTCCATTGATTAAAAGGGATATCAGTTTTAACTCCATTAACAATACGTGACGGTGATGAATAACCAGTTAAAATCATATGCCACATGCAAAAATCAATCGATTGTAAGAAAATAAACATGCGAGTTTTCCAAAAATCAAAAGACATATTTTCAAATAAAGGAGGTCTGGTGATTGAATAACCTTCCACAACATTACGATTAGCGATGGATCGAAATTCAAAAGCTTTTAAAAACTTATTTTATGAATACGGCTCTGATACCACTTGAAAGTTTGTTAGGGATATTAAGCCCTATAGAACTAGCCCAAGCTAACCAAGAGGGGGGGTGAATTGGTATTTTAAAAATTTTCTTTTCACAAAGAAGTAAAATCTCACAAACCAAAATCACACCACAAAAAATAAGTGCGGAAGCAAGAAACAGGAACAAAGAGATTTATAGTGGTTCGGTCAACTTGACCTACGTCCTCTCCCCGGAGGCGCCCTCCGAGTATTGCACTACATTCGTGCCTCTCCTTTAGCCCCCACGTATAGACGGAGAAGCCTTTACAAAGAACCTCTTTTTTCCACCCCGACAAGGCAGAGAATCTATCTCCTTTTACTTCCTCCTGAAGCTGGCAGAGAACCACAATCAGATGCTGAATCCTTACCTCTACTAACCCTTCCACGGATGAGAAACTCTAGACGAAGAAGAAGCAGAGCCATCCTTGAAGCAACCCTTGTGAATCCACTCACAAGCTCCCCCTCACAAGATCCTCTCTCTCTCCCTCTCTCTCTTTCTCTCCTCAAGGTCTTCTCAGGTCAAGGCAGTAGCAAAAGATTGTTCAAAACGTTGAACAAGAGCTCTTAAATAGAAGAGCTTCAAAGGAGCATATTAATTGCAAGTTACAGACAATATCGTCCAGGCCGATATGGACATCGTCCTGGCCGATCAGTACAAATCTCAGAAGACCGGCCAGAGCATCGCCCTGAATACAAGCTGGACGATTTAAAATTGGCTTGATTATCCAGGACAATCTCACGATCATCCAGGCTGATCAGTTCAAATTAGAGGAAAATCGTCCAGAGCATCGCCCTGAATTTGTGCTAGCCGATATTTATCATCCAGAAGTAACTAAGGTTTTTGAATAAATCATCCTGGCCGATCTTGCGATCATCCAGGATGATATGATCGTATCAATCATCCTTAATTACTTCCTTGATTTGTCTGATTAATTAAGGCATAATTGTGAATATCGTCCAGGCTGATCCAAGATCGTCCTGGCCGATTACCAAAAATTACAGAATACCTTAATTATTTATGGCGGTAACTTCTTTCTGTTTTGAGCTTATCGTCCTAGCCGATACACGTATCATCCAGGACGATCTGTTAATGATGGCTGCCTTAATTAAGAATCCCGAATAGAATCTCTGTTTTAAACTAAATCGTCTAGGCCGATAAAAATATCGTCCTGACCGATATGAGTAAAAACAGAAATTCTAAGTCTCTCAAGTGTGTGTGTGTAGGGTTACTTAGCATCAGTCTCTTTGAACATTACAAATAGACTCAAGAAGAGAAAAAGCAAATTACAGACTGACTCAACCCTAACCTATGCAATCTTGTACTGGCTTCGTTTGTTCATCTGGTCTTCGATTCCTGAGAAGTTAGAAATAACAGGGAGTCCAAGAAAATCAATAGTGTTTTCCAATCATCAAAACATATGTCATGAAAATAGATTTGCAACATGTCTGTTACCTTCTATCTACTTTAAATAACCAGTAATGAAGGCTACTAGGAATTTGGAGGATGATTGTCCTAATTTACACAGAGGTCATTCTAATGATAGTATGACTCCTTCAACTTCTGTTTATAATAGTGATGCTCTCTCTGATACAGAGGAAAAGCAAATTGCTGCTAAATGTTTCTTCAAGGATGATAATGATACAAGTTTTATTAAATTTCATAATAAAAGTGGGTGGAAGCCAAAGCATATCTCTTTGCAACCTCCTAGAAACATTTATAAAAACACTTGTTCAAATACTTCTCATTAATATTTCTTTTTGTTTATTACCATTTTTGGAATGTTAAGGTCATTGATTGTTTGTCATCTAGGATTTGTGTTAAAAAATTATGTTTTGTTCATCATATTTCTATTCTTGTCTTACTGGAATCCCTTATCATTGCTTCTAGACTACTTAGTATCTCTCATTTTATGGGTTATAACCATGCAACTTTGAATCTGGCTAACAAAATCTAGGTTTTTTTGAAAAATCCTATTAAAATTGATGTTATTGTTGATTTTATTCAAGTCATGCACTGTAAAATTGAGGCTTTTAATTTTCATTTTCGTGCATCTTTTGTGTATCCTGCCTCTTCCCTTTACATTAGAAAATTTTTATGGGATCAACTTATGAATTTTATAGTATACATCATTTGCCTTGGTTGGTTGGTGGTGACTTTAATGCTATCTCTACCCCTTCTGAGCAGATTGGGGGGTCTTACCCTTCTTACCATTCTATATCAGATATTAATAATATGATTTTATCTTATAATTTGACTGATATTAGGTTTGTTGGCAAAAACTTTACCTAGAAGAGGGGTCACTATGGCAAAGGCTTGACCATGTGCTCTTTAATTATTCTTGGATTAACTCTATTAATTTCACTAATGTGTAACATCTTAGTAGAACTTTGTCTGATCATTTTCCTTTGCTTATCAATATTAAGAATAGACACTTTAATGCCTCTTCTCACTTCAGATTCCAAAATATGTGGTTACTTAATAATTCCTATTTTGATGTTGTTAATTATAACTATCAAGCTCCTTTACATCCTCATAACTCTATTTTTGGTATCAAAAGACTTTGGTTTAAGCTTAAGAGGTTGAAGCAAGTTCTTAATTTGTGGAATCACAATATGTTCAGAAATATCTTTATTAATATTTTACAAGCTGAACAATGTGCTTTTTCTAATGAGAATTTATGTCAGAATGATCCTTCTGATGCTAATTTTTCTTTTTTAAGCAATCCAAACATGATCTTTTTAATTTTTAAGCTCACGATGAAATCTTTTGGAAGTAGAAAGCTATTTCTAAGCACTTAGCTGAGGGTGATAATAATATTGAGTACTTTCATGCCTTAACCAAGAGAAAAAGGATCAAGAATAATATCAACTACATCCAAAGGGAGGATGGCTCCAATTCTGATAACCTTATTGAAACTGCTAATTTAGCTATGATTCACTTTAGAAATCATTTTAATAAAGTTTTTAATACTATTCAGGTTATTGGTCATTCTTTTATTCCCAACCTTCTATCCCATGAGGATAATGCTTCTCTTTCTAAGCCTCCCTCTTTTGAGGAGGTTAAAGAAACTTTGTTGGGCATGAATAGTGATTTTGTAGAGGGTCCTAATGGTTTCATGACTCTTTTATTCCAAATATATTGGCATATTATTCATAATGATATTTTTTCTGCTATTTTTGTTTTTTTGTTGGTAATCCTATCCCTAAATGTTTTTCTTCTACCTCGTTAGTGCTTATTCTTAAAAATAATTCTTTTTAAACTTGGAATGATTTCCGTCCTATTAGCCGTTGTACTTTCTTTAACAAATTGGTTTCTAAAATTATTTTGAATCATCTTTCTTTAATTTTACCTAAAATTATTTCTCCTTATCAAATGAATTTTGTGAAAAGTAGGGCTATCATGGACAATATTTTTTTGGCTCAAGAATTAAGTCAAAATTTGGATGTGTAGGTTAGAGGGGGTAATGTGATTTTGAAACTTGATATTGCTAAGGCTTATGAAAATATTAATTGGAATTTCATTTACTTTATGCTTGATCTTTTTGGCTTTAACTCTGTGTTTATTAATTTTATTAAGAATTGTATAGAAAATGTTAATTTTTCCATCATTCTTAATGGTTCCAATCATGGTTTCTTCAAATCTTTTCATGGCTTAAGGCAGGGTGATCCTATTTCCCCTTCCCTTTTATTATTGCAGTTGAGTTTATGTCTAGGGGTCTCTCTAATTTATTCGAGTTGAATCATGGTCTTTACTTTAGAACTTTGGGAGGCTTCAATATATCCCATTTATGCTTTACTGATGACTTTATTGTTTTTACTAATGCGACTATTAATAGAATTCATAAAATTATGGAGTTTTTCAATCTCTTTGAAATGGTTAGTGGTCTTTCTTTTAGTAAAAATAAATGCTCCTTTATTGCTTATAATAGAATCTCCAATGAGCGAATTTTAGCTAATAAAAATGCTACAGGTTTTACTCGTTCTAACTTGCCTATTAAGTATCTTGATGTTCCTCTATTTAATGGAAGAAGACAGACTTTTTTATTTGACGATCTTATTGCTTCTGTTCAAAATAAGCTCTTATCTTGGGATTCTAATTTTTTTAGTTTTGGTGGTAGAGTGACTCTGATCAAAAGTGTTCTTTGTGCTTTATATGTTTATATGTTTCAAACCATTTTTCCTACTCATGTTGTTTGCAGTAGGATCCACAAGTTGATTAACAAGTTCTTTTGGAAAGTTACTTCTCTTCTTCTAAAATTACTTGTGCTACTTGGGACAAGTATTGTGGTGTTTTAGCTGAAGGTGGTCTTGGTTGCAAAACTTTACAAGACCTTGCTAAGGCCATCTCCTTTAATCTTTGGTATAATTTATGCTCTAAAGAAAATCTTTAGGCTAACTTTATGATCTCTAAATATTGTGTGGGTAACCATTCGACTAATATCTCTCCTAAAATTGGGGACTCTAAAGTTTGAAAAAGGCTTTACAAGGCCAAATGGGATGGGGAGCCCATTATTTCTTGGGGACTTGGTGAAGGTAATATTTTTTTCTGGCAAGATAAATGGTTATGTAAAGATTCTATTGATTCTATCCTGAATTCTACTTCTTGTGCATCCGTTAAAGTTAATTATTTCTTCAATGAGAGTTGTTGGGACTATGATAAACTCTCTAGTATGATTACTAATTGTATTATTCAATGTATTTTAAACCTTCCTATTAATACTACTTCTATAGATATTATTTTATGTGACTTACCTAAAGATGGTGGTTTTTAACTTAAGAATGCTTGGCACTCCTTTTGGGATAAAGGCAACATTGACAATATTTTTTCTAAGATCTAGCATAAGAGAATCCCTTCTATGGTTTCTATGTTTGGGTAAAGAGTTTTACATAGATTTATTCCTACAGAGGACAATCTCATTAAAAATGGTTTCACTTTAGCTTCTAAGTGTCAATGTTGCTTTCGCATGGAGAATATGCATCATGTTTTAGTTTCTAGCCTTGTGGCTATTAGAACTTGGGTTTATTTTGATGTTATGTTTCAGTTAAATTAATTTAAGGCTCACCTTTCCCTTTATTCTTTACTTAAGTTTTGGTTTATTGATACTAAAGGTCACATTCGCAATGATATACCTCCTTTCATTCTTTGGTTTCTTTGGTTGGAGAGGAATAACTCCATTTTTAATGGAGTGAGAATGAACCATCATAATGTCATTAAAAGGGTGAAGGATATGATTTTAGCTCTTATGCTTATTAACTTACTTTCTGTTAAGAGTTTTAATAACAGTTATGATGTTAGCAATGCTTTAGGGGTTGAGTGGGAGAGAGCTCCTTCTGCTCTTAATGTTTTTTTATTGGAACAAGCGCCCTCCTAATTTCTTTAAATTGAATGTTGATGGTGTCACCTCTGATTCTGTGGTTGGCTGTGCTGGTCTTATTCGGGATACTAATGGACATCTTATTGTTGCCTTTGTGGGCATGGTTCATAATGGTAAGGCTTATACTATTCTTATTAGGGCTATTCTTTATGGTATTTAATTATACATCCCTCTTAACTTAACTAATTTGTATATTAAAGTTAATTTTGCCGTGAACATTATTCCTTTCCGGGATGTGGAGGAGGTGTGTTGCAATCTTAATAATTTCTATCTTGTTAGGGAAATTAAAATGCTTTTGTTTTTTTGACTTCGTCTTTTTTCCGTGTTATTAAGACTAGTAATTCTTGTGCCATTTGGCTTTCTAATTGGGGTTCTAGTCTTGGTTGTTTTTCTGATGTTATTCAGTCTACTATTCCAGGCCCTCTTAAAGGTTTGCTTTACCTAGATGCGTGTGGGACTCCTTATGTTAGTACTTGACTGTTTTTCTAGTTTCTTATTATCCTGGTTGGTTTTTTCCTGGGTTTTTTTGTGTTAGCTGGGCTTTTTTTTATTTTTTTTGGCACTATTGGACTTATTAGCTGGTCTTTTAGAGTCCTTTGTCTTTTCTTAGATCTCTTTGTTTCTTTTGTTCTATTGGCTGGAGCTATTTTGGCTATCATATCTTCTGTTGGTATTGCTGGAGGCTCAGTTTCCTTTTTACTCTTGGGGTGCATTGCTGGACTGAACTTTATTCCTTGTTGGCTGTGCCACCTTCCTGTCTTTGGGGTATTCTGTGCTGCTACTGTAGCACCTGGTATGCTCTCGTGTGGGTTATTAGTGGCTAGTATATTAATGAGGATCCTTGTTTAGATTTTGTCTTTATGGATTTTGACTGGAGCATTGATTTTTCTGATTTTGTTGGCTGGATCTTTTCTGGCTATCCTCTTTTTTATTGGTATTGCTGGATGTTCTGCTTCTTCTTTGCTATTGGGGTGCACTACTGGATGGATCTTTATTCTCTGCTGGATATGCCTCTTTCTTGTCTTTGGGGTATTGTGTCCTACTGCTGTAGCACCTGGTATTCTCAAGTTTGGGTTATTGGTGGCTAGTATAATGATGTGTATCCTTGTTTAGCTAATGTCTTTTTGGATTTTGACTGGAGCAATTTTTTTGGTTTTGTTGCTAAAGGGCAGTCCCATTGTTTCTCTCCAACCTGGTTGGGTGATAGGGGTAATGGTGGGGTTATGGCTGGGATTTTATCTTATAATGGTGGGATTGTTAAGTGCAGTTGCTGGTGGTAATTTGGTACTATCTTGATTTTTGGCTATTTGGTTCACCCGAGCTCTTTCCTGTTTCTTGCTGGGTTATTGCGGGGAGCTGTGCTTCCTAGAATTTTAGTTCTGGTTCTTTTGTTTGTTTGTTCTGTGTTTATAGCGGGGTGTGGTGGTATACATTGCTTATCCCTATTTGGTTTCTAGTTAACTCGTCCGATGCTTTTGGTCTTCTGAGGCTAAGCTGGTGGATCTTTTCAATGGTTATTTTGGAAGGCTCCCCTGGTAGGATTGAGCGGCTAGTGGACTCTCCTCATGAGGCTTGTATTAATGAGTGTATTCTGAGCTCGATTAGTCTGAATTCTAAGACTGGCTTTCTTGGAATATTTTTTTTATTTCTTTTTCACCAGCACCAATTCCATTTTTGGCAAATATTTTACTAATATATTGTTTTGGTGTAGTTTCTTCTTTTACATCTTTTCTTATGTGCAGGTGGAGCTGATTATAAATGCTTTCAAGTTTTTTGGCAAAAAGATTGGGCCTTATTGTAATCATACTATCTTTCTTTTTTGGATGCTTGTCTATAGCATCATTAGAATGTTTCTAGGGTTCCTTGTATTTTTTTTTTTTTGGTAGTGGAGACAATTTTCTCGTAGGTTTTCTTTTCCTTTGTTTTTTAGCTCGTAAGAGCATTAGTGAGCTGATGGTCTCCTATAAGGACTATGTAACCTATTTTTATATTAATGCCTAGGCCCCTCCGTGGGTTTTATTCAAAAATAAAAAATTAAAAAAATTAAAAAATAAAAAGATATTTAATAAACCAAGTCATTAACTAATGGAGCTTAGTCTACCAAATACATAAAATAAAATTGCATATTTATGTAATAGAATCACCAATATGATCATTTTTTTTTTGGGAAACCCATGGCGGGGCCTACGCATTAATTCAGAGAAAAATTATAATGTCTTTAAAGGGACCTCAAGCTTACTAATGCTCAAAAGAGTTACAAAAGAAAGTAAAAAAAACCTACGAGCTCGAGTTCCCTACTAGACAAAATAATAGTATACCCTAGGTGCATTATATGGTGCACAAGAGCGAGCCCAAATAAAGAAAGTAAATAAAAATCAACATCTAGATCCAGCTTCCTATCCAAAGGACTACTATAATCAACACCTGCACTAAGAAAATTCTATAAAAATATATGATGCCCAAGATAGAAAAAATAAAAATAAACCAAAGGCTAACAAATTGATAAATCCAACACTTATCCACATAAGAATTAGTAAGATGGCTCTAAATAGTTATTAAAAAGCATTAAGTCACAACAGAAAAGATAGTCAATAGGAACCCCATAAACCACATTAAGGATAGAGATTTTAAATAACCTGGGAAAATTCAACTAAGTAAGGCAGCACATATACCACACCAACCGAGTCTAGTAATAAACAAAAAAAAAAAAACCACACCAAGAATTATAATTAGGATAACACATGGAAGCAAACAAAAACCCCAAATAGTACTCCAGAGTATAGCCAGCCTCATCAAGGCACAAAGGCTCCAAGTCCAAGGACAAAAACTAGCTCCAAAAAACCAAAAAACATAATAAAACAGCCAATCTAAACATTACAGAAGAAATAGAACCCTCTACCAAATGGGGGTCAAAGCTACAACAACAAGAACCAAAGAACCACATAATAGCCCAAATAGACAAGCACCACGACTTAGCCACCCGAACAAACCCAAAAATAATCAAGAAAAGGCTACAAAAACATAGAATTATGGGAATCACAAAACCTGACTGAGTCACATTACTAGCACCAAAATAGAAATAGAGTAACAGGAAGAAACCACACCAAAAAAAACCTCCAGCATACCTATTTAGAGCCATCAAAACCAAAGAAAAATGGATTACAAGCTCCAGCAACTAGTAAACATTAAATTCTAATATAGGGCATACCCATTTTATCTAAACTTAAAAGCCATTTCAACGGAGTAGGAAGGTTCGTGTCAAAAAAATTTAGAAAAGCAATTCAAACCTCGCCCCAAATTAGCTAGCTAGTCAGCATAAGCATTCCCCTCCTTATACACATGAGAGAAAGAATAGTTCATAAAGATCAACAAATATGTCCCTTATAAGAAAGAGCAGGATTACACACAATATCGTCAACAATATTTTAAAACTGAAATTTATAATTTAATCAACTTCAATACCAATGTTAGTTAAGTCAAGATAAATATATATTCTAATCCTATGAAGAATAGCCAAGAGGATAGCACAGGTAACATCACAATTCTATAAGTGGATAGCTAAAGCACTAATAAGATTACCATTACAATCACTCATAACCCCACCACACCTCGAGGTGGAACCATTGACAGCACCTGGTACAAACCTATTTTTGGTTTATGATTTTAATGATAGCAAACAAATCTTGTTTCACTACAACTGCCTTTTTCTACTGACTATTCAAGACTCAAAGATTGGACGATAATAGGAACCATCTCAAGATTGGGTAGACTAGGTCCAAGTCAGTCTGTAATATTCTTTTTCCACTTCTTGAGTCAATTGTTATATTTGTAGTGACTAATGCTAAGTAACCCTACAAACACACACTTGAGAGATTTAGAATCTCTGTTTTTACTCACATCATCCCGGACAATATTTACATCGTCCTGGACGATCGAGTTCAAAATAGAAGTTCTAATCAGGATTGCTTAGTTAAGGCAGCCGTAATTAACTGATCGGCCTGGACGATACTTGTATAGTCCAGATCGATATGCTCAATACAGAAAGAATTTTCCACCATGATCAATTTAGGAATTCTATATTTTTTGGAAATCAACCAGGACGATAATACGATCGGCCTGGACGATATTACATAATTATGCCTAAATTGATCCAGGAATCAAGGAACTAATTAAGGATGATTGATACGATCACATCATCCTGGATGATCGTAGGATCGGCAAGGACGATCTATTCAAAAACCCTTAGTTACTCCTGGATGATAAATATCAGCCAGCATAAATTCAGGGTGATGTTCGAGCAGATCTTGATTGGACAGCTTGAATTCAGGGCAATGCTCTGGAATATTTTCTTCTGAAGTAAAATATGTGAATAAAATCATGATTAAAAGAGTTGGAATTTCTACTAGAGTGAGACCAACAAAAACTAGCATAAACTATAAACAGAGTAAATAAAGATTATATTTACCAACAAAAATTTTGTTCTTAATAAGATTTACATGAAAAATATAAACCAAACTAAACACATAACCTCCATACAAAACAATCGAATGATTCCAGACAAAAAGATCAACACAAAAATCAAGCATTCGATATGATATAAGGAAATCCAAGTTTATCTAATGTAATGAGGACTTTCAAGATAGGAGGAAAATTATTGTAAGTGAAGTCAATAAGGAATTCAAGAGTACAACCATGATTAGCTAACTAATCAGCACAAGTATTTCCTTCCCTATGAATAGGAGACAAAGTAAAGTGAAAAAGAATCAAAAGTTTCTTAATCTCCCTGAAAAAAACAACTTCGGACTACAAATTTTATCATCATTATATTTCAAACAAAATACTATAAGTAGAATCAACCTCTATTCAAATATTAGAAATGCCAAGAGAAATACACAATTTTAACCTATGTAAAATTGCAAAAAGATCAGCAACAATAATAGAGAACCATTGTAAAGGACCAGCATATGCCATAATGGTGTTCCATGATGCACATTCTCCATGTGATAGGAACACTGACATTTGAACTGCAAAAAAAAGCCTCTTTTTAATAAATTTTCATCAATAAGGATATATATATATAAGTAGCAATACTAGTAGGGATACTTTTATGCCATATCATGGAAATAATTTAAGTGACATTATTCTTAATTCTGAAAGCCTTCTAAGCATCCTTCACTCTAAATATACCATTATTAGATAAGTTACATAATAAATAGTCTTCAACATCATTATTAAGAGGAATTTGTAAAATAAGACTAATAACATATTTAGGGACAACCTCTATAAGTTTATTTTAATCCTAACTATTCTAAAAAATGAAAGCAATAACCTTAATAGCTGGCGTATAAAATGTATTAAGCTCACAATCAATCAAAAATTGCCTAACCAATGATCTTTCTAAAAGAAAATATTAGCATGACCAAGACTCCATTTAATATGAGGCTTTGCTTCTTATATAATGTTACAAAGTCTCTTCCAAACTACAATTACCCTTACTATAAGAACATATAATATATACAGTATTTCTTTGTCATGAACTTAGCCCAAAGGCTAAGCTTAGTACGAAAGTTGAACCATTGTTTGATAAAATATGTATAAGATAAGTCAAACATTCTTTTACAACCCAAGGCACCTTCCTCTAAAACACCCCAACAATTACACAAAGTAGTTTAGAGGATTTAAGAGTTGTTAGTGGTACCCTTCCAAAAGAACTTATTAAATAAGTTTTCCATCCTATTACAAATAGTATGAGTAAGTTGAATGGTTTGAAAGATATAAATACGTAACAAGAATAAGACACTCCTAAAAAGAATCAATCTTCCATGAAAACTTAAAAGCTAAACTCCCAAGAACTTAGCCTTTTTTGCACAAAAGTAATGAGATTATCAAACAAAAAGGATTTCTTCCAACCTTTATAAAGAAGATCCCAAGATACTTAATAGGTGAAGTGCCTTGTATAAAGGCTGTAAGACCTTTAATAACATTAATACAATTCTGGAAAGTTTTTTAAAAGAAATAAAGCAACTCTTACTTTCATTAAGCAAAAGACCACTCAAACTCTCAAAATTCTAAAAAAATGTCATAGGAATTTTAATCATATTCAATGGCCCATTAATAAAATAATGTCATCATTAACAAAACACAAATGAGAGATAGAAAAACCACACAAAGTTATAAAATTAAAATTATGATGATTTTTATAAAGACTAGTAAAGCCTCTTGATAAATACTCAACAACAATAATAAAGAGGGCAAGGGAGATAGGGTCACCTTTTCTTAACCCCTGAGAAGACTTAAATAAACCATTACTTTTATCAATAAAAGTAATAGAAAAATAAGAGCCTTCAATTTATGTTTTAGTTAACTTGATAAAGACCAAGTTAAAAACAAACAAATTCATTACATTATTGAAAAAATTCCAGTTGATCTTATCATAAGCTCTAGCTAGATTTAATTTCATAATAATATTTCCCCCTATCACCCTGAGATCGAGGTCATGCAAGAGATCTTCAGCAAGTAAAATGTTTTCAAAAATAGCTCTTCCTTTAACAAAACCAGATTGGTTAGGAGAGATAATTTAGATAGTATGAGAGATAAATGATTCATTAATTTTTTTTTTTTATATAAGCATACTAATAAAGGAATAAAGGCTAATTGGACGAAGATCATTTTAATTATTAATAACAATCTTCATAGGAATAATCATAATGGAGGTACTAGAAAAAACCTTAATGAATGAACAATCTCCTTAATTTCCTCCAATGTATGAAGCTTAGAAAGAGTCATGTTATTACCCTCATTAATGATAGTAGGAATGAGATCCGGATGATTAATAGCATTTGGATCAAAATTTCTCTTGAACAATTTTTTTAAAAGATCCACAGTAGAATTAACAATTTCCCTCGCACCCTCCATTTGTGAACCATTAGAAAGACAATTTTTATGGATGAAAATTTTAGCTCTATTCTTCTTGATAAGGGCATGAAATTACTTAATATTGTTATCCCCTTCAATGAGATGCTAAGTAGCAAGTTTTTATTACTAAAAGGCTTCCTACTGAGTTTAGAGATTAAGAAGGGAGTTCATAGCATCTTCAAGAGACTTTTAATTCTCATTAGAAGGGTGAATTTGGCAATTATACTCAATAGAGTTAACTTTATCCTCAACAACTAAATTGTTAGTGAAGATATTTTTAAAAACATTCTTATTCCACCAATTGATTTTGTACTTTAATCTTTTGAGTTTAAACCAAAATAAATGCATGCCCATAATGGAATTATTAGGATGCATATGAGCATGCCAAGTGTACTTGACCATGTTTAAAAAAAAATTATCTAATAACTACATGTTTCGAAATCAAAAATTTGGTGAAGGACTATCCTAATGCATCATAATACTAATAAGAAGAAGAGAATTGTCAGAGAAGGTTCTACTTAGATGTTCCATAATAGTATTATTATTAGAATTAATCCAAGCATCATTAAAAAGCATATGATCCAAATGTTGCAACATGTTACCACGATTCTAAGTGAAAGAATTTGTAGTAAAACCAATGTCAACTAAATTGCAATGCAAAATCATATTATTGAAATTCTCCATATACTTGTATAGAGCCACTAATTCTTTCAGTAGAATTGGAGAAAGTATTAAAATCACCAATAACCAACCATGACAAACTAGTTAAACCATGAAATCTTACAAGATGTTCTCAAAGAATCTTTTTAATAATATGAGAGGAAAAAGCATAGGAAAAAAATTAGGACATCTAAATTGCATAGATTCAATATTACAATGAATAACTTGAGAAAAATCACCAATAACATCAATGGAAAAAGGATCTTTTCATAAAACCCAAATTGTATTAGACAAGTTAGCAAAACCATGATTAAAACCCAAAATCAGAGTGGTCTCCTTCAACTTAACAATAGAAATATAGGATTCAAGTAACACTAAAATAAAAAATTTTGGATACGACATAAATTTCTAGCCCCAATTCTAGTGGAAGGGAAACCAATGCCCTTAACATTCTAAATAATAGACTTACACGTGCTTCATTTGGGATGTCTTTCTATCTGATTCTTAAAACAACTTTTTAGTAAAAAGTTTAATTTTTATATTAGAAAGCTTCTTTTAGAAGCTGAAAGAAAGCCATCCCAAATGAAGCCTTAATCATTAAAATGCAACCTACTATAAGTTTAAGATTAGGTACTTCTAGGAGAATATAAATTCAAAATTTTATTTTCCTATTCTTCTTACCATGAACTATAGTAAAGTAATTATCTTTCTCTTACATACTGGTTTCATTAGATAAACTTTTAGTAACATAATCTAAACTATTAGCATTATAAAGATTCATATCAAGTACAAGGCAGACTTTGGAAAATTTTCTATCAGCTCATCCAATATAAGATGATTATTTGATAAATGTTAAACTACTAGATGAGCAAATCAAGAAACTATAATTAAATAAAAAATCCATTTGGGAATTTTATTTTGATGGTGCTACCTCCAATCAATAAGAAACACTTAATCATATTTCCCTAAGAAAATCTTGAATTAGTATAGTATTCATTACTCCAGAAAGTGTGTAAGTTATTTATCTAATTATCTGTTAGAAGTTTGTGCAAACAATAAAGTTGAGTATGATGCACTGATAATTGTGTTACAATTGATGATCAAGAATTAAATTTAAGAAATTTTTTTTTTTTTTGAGAATCATAACTAATTATTAATCTAATTGATGGTACTTATCAAGTATTAAAAAAATATTATTCCTTATTATCAATATGTAATGCATCTCCTTGAGTAAAATTCCAAATGTAACATTGTTTAAGATTCCTTATGGATATAGTTCCATAGAAGATGCCTCAGCATGGTTAACTAAATATTTTGATAGTTCTAACGGAGATTCAATTGCTATAGAAGTAAAAGGTCATAAGGTTCTATCATTTATAGATTTTGATTATGTAAATAGAAAATCTTCCACTGAGGTGAAAGTTATTTTGCAGTAGATGATGAAGTGGTGGATTGTATTAAATCCTTCATTGAATACTTACAAGAAAATAAGGTCCCTCATGACATATTAGTGCCAGATCAAATTAAAAGAAGATACATCTTTAATATGTTAATTAATGACACCTTATACAGAAGATCATTGAATCAGATATTGTTAAGGTGTTTAAGTTAATCAAAAGGATTAAAGTAAATGAATAAGTACATACCAAATTATGTGGTGCACATCAATCTGTTCCAAAGATGAAAAGGAAAATTAATAGAATGGTTATTATTAGCCATCGATGATTAACAATTACTTGAAATATTATTATTAACAATGCTAAGTACATGGTGTGGCTCAACATCAACCACTAAATATATCTCACCCAATAGTTCCTTCATGGCCTTTAAAAAGCTGGAGTACAGATATTAATGATCCAGTTGATTTTCTATCATCTAGAGATCATAGGTTCATCTTAGCAACTATAGATTACTTCTAAAAATGGAAAGAAGTAGTTCTCCTGAGAGAATTAAAAGTTCATCATGTTCTAAATTTATTTAAAGATCATATCATTTATCAATTTGTATTTCCCTGTCAAATCATATTACATATTGTTCCGTTATTTAAAAGCACAAAGATAAATAACTTTACTAAACATAACAACATTAATTAGATATACTAAATAATCTATTATTCTTATGAAAAGGGATTAGTTGAGGCCTTCAATAAAATTTTAATTGAAATTAAAAAAAAAAACATTGAATGACAACAAACACCAATGGCACCAAATGTTAAGAGAAGCTTTGTGGGCTTATATAACCATATAAAGGACTCTAACTTAGTTTACTCCATTTATGCTGTTATTCTTTTTTTTTTTTAAGAGAGAAATGAAGAAAGCATTCAACTAAGGAAAAATAGAACCTAGATACAAACTACTAAAATACAATCACCCTATCACATTGCTCCTTCAATAAATAAACAAATGAGGGAGGAAAATCATTCTCATAAAACACATCCCAAACAATCTCATTAGAAATAGCTAAGTTAGCATAATAATCAACTAACTTATTACAATCATAAATTATTCTTATTACAACCCAGAGACTTATTTCCACTCAAACTCTTAATCACCTCCATGATTTCAAAATTGGAAAAGTCACCATCGAAAAGGCTTAGGTCATCATCTTCTAAGATCTTCCAAGGAACTAGCCACTTCTTTAAATAGCACACCCTATCTTTCCATTTACCCTGAAAATACCAGATAATCTCCTCTTCTACCTCATTCAGATCATCAGTTAAACTGCCATCTATTTTTCTTACTTGAGAAATCTAATTTCCCTTTCTCCTAGCATTTATAAATGCATGGAAAATTTTAGAATTAAAATCTCCTTCTTCAATCCACTTTACTTTGGCTCTTTGCTTCCACCATGTATTTAAACGGGCAAGATGAACGTTCAAGTCTTTAACTTTAGTTCTCAAAAGCCATAATATTTCTTCATCCAACCATCCTTCCCAAGAGTTTACAACAATGGCCTACTTTTGTATCGACAGCGATTTCAGAATTCCCGAAACTGAAGGAATTTATTTCGGGTGGAAGTTGGAAAGTTGATATGTTGAATACCCATTTTGGATTAGAGTTGGTGAAAACAATTACTCAAATTGAAATTGATTCTTTGCTTCCAAAAGATAGCATTGAACTGAAGAATAAATTCTCAGGAAAAAGCATTACGGCAATGGCTGCAGCTTATAAATCTAATGATATCAGTTCAGTTGATTATGGAATATGGCTTAAAAAATTAAAGCTCAATCCTAGAATTGAATGTTTTTGGTGGAGACTACTCAATGAGGCTATTCCAACCAATGATTTCCTAATGAATCACAGATTACTGGGACATAATTCATGTCCAAGAGGCTGTGAGGAACGTGAAGACACTAACCATATCATGGTTCATTGCCATAAACTGTAGCAAGTTATAGGATTTCTCAATAAATGGGTATTTACATGGCCACTGTTTAGAACTGCAAAAGATTGTAAGTTTAATTTGAAAAAATTATCTGTTCATAATAAATCTCTGGCAAATTTATACTGCTCTCTAGTCTATTTTTCATGGAAGAGTAGGAATTCATTCAAACATGGTAAGAATGAATGGAGTTTAAACTTTATTGCCGGAAATGCTATTAGTTATGCTTCAATTGCTTCTTCAAATCTATTCTTGGATCACTGGGATACTAACCATCCTTCCAGGCTGATTTCTTTTTGGCATCCCCCTCCCCCAGAATGGATTAAGGTAAATCTTGATGCAGCATTAACTAATAACTACAATGGAGGTATAGGTGGTGTTTTTAGAGATTCTAAAGGAAGATTCTTACTCGCTTTTGGAATCAAATGCATACATTGGGATATTGGATCTTTAGAACTTATGGCCATTCGTTCATTGAAGAATTTTATTTACAAGTGGATGTTGGATGCAAAGGGTCTTATAATAGAAGGTGATAATTTCAACATTATCAAACTTTTACAAAAATCTTTTAAGAAAGACGCTCGGATGCTGTACAAAGAGGAGATTGAAGATCTTTCATTTTTGGATGGATTTGGTAACATTCTTTTTCACTTTACTAATAGAGATTGTAATAAGTTAGCACACTATTGTGTTAACTTTGCTCTACTTGAAGATTTTCTTTGGGAAGATCTTAGTAATAATAAGGTTCCTCCTTTTTTTACTCTTATAAAGGAGGAATGTGATAGGTTATCTATCACATAATAGCTTGTAATAGTTTTCCTTTTCGTCTTTAATTGCAATTTAGCATTTTTCAAAAAAAAAAAAAAAACCATCCTTCCCAAGCTTCCTCCTTTTGAAGTTGTAACACTTCCATCTTAAGTCTTTCTTTTGTCACCAAAAAATCCTTCAAATTTGCCTTGCTCCAAAAGAATAACTCATTTGAAGCTGTTTTACATTTATTATTAAGAATTTGTTTATCATCTCCATCGTAAGCCTTCTTCCATACTTTAGAAACTATACAAGAAGAATCATGAAAAAAAATCCGCACGTCTTCAAGCTTCAGAAAGCCTTTCTTCTTAGTAGATGAATAAAAAATCTTTAACATAATTGGACAGTGATCTGAAGAAACTCTAGCAATCTATCTCGCCACAGTAACTTGGATACACTCAATATCCATCAAATTAAGTAAACACCTATCCAGCCTTTCCATAATCTTTCCAGCACAACTTTATTATTACACCAAGTGAACCTTTGTACAACGATCCCTACTTCATGAAAATCATTTTCATTAATAAAATTCAACATCTTCTTGGGACCTTGAGTAAAAAAGAAACTTCCTTCCAGCCTTCTTATCCTCTTAGGAAAAAATGCAGTTAAAGTCTCCACCAATAATAGAAGGGAATTTCCTATAAGACAACCCTTTTATACAATCCAATAAGTCTCTCCTCTTATAAACCTCCTTACTACCATACACTATCGAAATCATCCACACTTCCTTATTAAGGAAATTAAGATCCCCAATAACATATTGATTTGAAGTCCTTAACACAAAAAAGGAAGCCAAATCAGATCTCCATAATACCATAATATCACCTGATAAACCTTCTAACATAAGAAGAAAGAAATACCAATTAGACCCCATCACCTTCCCAAAGGCCTCTTTAACAAAAGAAGTAATTTTAGTCTCTACCAAACCCACAAAAAATACATTGAATTCTTTAACAAATTCCTTGAGATAGAGAGAGGCCTCTCTTTTCTTGCCCCCTCTATAATTCCAATAGGTAATAGAGTTCATTGAACGACCATGGGGGATGAACCTCCATCCCTTCTCTTGCTACCAACCTCAACATTTCTTCCATGAGATAGAATTTTAACTGGCCCTTAAGATTTAAGCTATTTTGCAATCTTAAACTTAGCCACCTCACAATTAGCACCAACCTCCTGAGCAACACCAACCTCCTCAAAATCATCAATACTTTTTCTCTAATATTTTTATTTTTTTCCAAATGGCATCCTTATCCAAGGATCGATTATGTTTATTAGCACTCCTAGGCCTTTTATTTTTTATTTCCTCAACCTCCACAATTTCCTCCTCATAATTATTCAAAATATTGAATTTGTTTACTGCCACATATATAAAAGAAGAAATAGGAGTAATTTACATAACCTTGTTACCATCAGAATTTTCCAATTCTCCCTCTATCTAAATATCATGCTCCTTAGAACCATCAGCTACCAATCCTTTGTTGCTTTGATCATGCTCCACAAATATTTCAACCTCTTCAGTTTCAACAATACTTGCATTAGCCGCCTACAACTCCAAGTTTTTAGATGAATCAAGCCTTTCAGACTCCATCCCGAGAGCAACTTCAAGTTCAACCATGACTGGCTTCAATTGGCTTTTCTTCGAAAACCTCATATTTAAATGCTTCACATTTGTAACTCTTTGAACTACCTTCTTATTCCTCTTATGATTGACATGCACCCAAGGACTATAGGTAGAAACATTTACTACCTCTTGTCTCATCCCTCCAGCATTATCTAATCCATTCCTACTAACATCATCAACCAATTCCTTCATAACTATACTCCCCTTCTTACACTCACTCTTTAGATGGCCAATCATTCCACATTCAAAACAAAATGTGGAAATGTTCTCATACTCCACCTTTTAAAAAAACCTTCCAGAGATACTCTCCACCCAAACACCCAAAGGAAGACATTGGTCAAGTTTCACAAGAACCAAAACTCTTGTAAACACTCTTTTCCAGCAATGGAAACTGTTTCCATCAAACATTAATGGTTTACCAGCATTCTAATCCATATAGGAGAAGTAAGTCTCTTCATGGACAGTAGAGAGAACTCAAGAGTCCATTTATCCATGAGTATAATATTCCCATTCACATACCATAAGCCACCTGTAAGAATCGATTCTAAAGTTTCAGTTGATCTAAAAGAACACAAGAACCAACCTCTTCCAAGAATAGTAAAATGAAATTGGCCAAATTGATTCCATTGTCGTCTAACTTCCCAAGCCATAATATGAGAGGGTATTTCTTTCCCAAATACCTTGACTGCCAAAGAGTTCACCAACCTAATTGAGTTCAAAATCTCATATTGCTCCTTCAATTTCACTACTTCACCAAGCTTCGATAATACCATATCTTCTTTTTTAAAATTAATTTAATGTAAGGCTTCTTGTGCCAAGGATTCACACCAATCCCCTTTTTTGGCAACACTAGGCATTCCAATATTAACTTTCAATAATGTAGCATCATCCTTCTCGACCATATTTATACTTCTATCACTGCCATGACCATTTTTTCTAACTGAAATAAGTGAATTTGCATTTATCACACTGTAACCAGGTATTGAATTTGAATTCCCAAATCTGCTAACAAAATTTTTCATACCTAACGATGAAGCACCAGGTTCAATCGATTTTAGAGGTGATCAAACCTTCTCATTTTATGGAGTTACAAATTCCAACTCCACAGAAATAGCCTTACCATTCCCCAAAACATGAATAACCTTTTTAGGAACATGACCAACATTTTCCATAATAATCAGACCACCTTTTGATGCTTTCTTCATCACATCCATAGATCCCTACTTCAAACCAACTACCATATAAGCAGTACCATCTAACCTCTAATCAATACTTCCACCAATAGTTAGTGCCTTCACCGAAGATCGAAGGCATAGAAAGCTGGCGACCATCAGCCGCCATCACCTCAAAAAAATCCTGAAAAAGTGAAGAAAATTGGGAGCTTGAAAATTTAAAATACCGAAGGAATTTCACCTTCTAGAAATTGAACACACTCTCTCTCTAGAAATGGAACACTCTTTCTCTCTTCCTTGAAGCCCTATCCATTTATGTTATTATTCAAAGTAGAATTTTTTCTCCCTTTAGATGTATAGTTGTATGTTCTAAGATCACAGAAGAATATAAAGCAAAAATTACATTAGATGAACTTGAGTATTTAAAAGAGAAATAATTGTCAGCTCAATAGAACCTTGAGTTATGCAGATCTAAAAATATTCAAGCATATGATAAGTTTGTTCGTGTAAGAACTTTCCAAGTTGTAGACTTTGTTTTATTTCTTCAAAGAACCATTTTGGCTCATCAAAAGATAGCGATAAATTTGAACCAACTTGGGAAGGTTAATTCATGATAGTAAAAACATATCAAGGATGATCTTGTCAATTGTTTGATTATAAAGGAGATTATGCAATGTTACTTATAAAAAAATGATATTTCAAATATTATTATGGTGGATAGTATAAAAATAAAATTTTACTTTGTCATTATTTTTGTATATTACTTGAATGTACTAAATTTTTTTTAAACAAATTATTTCTAGAAGATGAGACTAGGTCTTAAGTTAATACTAAAGTTTTTAACTTTTAAATTCCCTAAATATTATTAAGCTATATCCTTAAAGAAATAGTGTAAAGTTCTTTATGGTATCCTTTCTTTAAGATTATGAAGGTTTGAATATCTAAATCTTCTTATTCATGAGTTACTACTCATAAGATCTTCCATCTTCATTTAAATTAGCTATCAGATATTAGCCAATAAACATGGCATCTTAAATGATTCACTAAACTCAACTAGTGGTATAGTATGATCTCGTGGTACTACCCTAGTTTAAATTTTTATCTTCTATGGTTAGGTATAAGTCTGAAGTATAAGAATCCTTTCTTTATGATCATTCTCTAGTCATGGAATAAGTCTCTTAAGGAACCATCCTATTATCATTCAATAAACTAGTAGTAGTGAAAGCCCATCAGGGTAATGCCCTAGTTTAAATTTTTTTCATCTATGTTTAGGTATAAGTTTATGGCATATTCATTATTTATTTATCATCATCCTTTATTGGTGGAATAAGGCTCTCGTGGCACCATCTTAGTATCATTAAACGTGCTACTAGTTGAGCAAGCCCCTCATGGCATTACCCTAGTTTAAACTCTAATCCTCTATGATTAGTTTTAAGTTTATGGTATAGGCATCCTTTCTTTATGGCCATTCATTGGCGGTGAAGAAAGCTCTTCATGGCACAATCCTAGTATAATTAAACTAGCTAGTGGTGAAGTAAGCCCCTCATGAAATGATCGTAGTTTAAATTTTGAATGCCTATGGTATGGTTTAAGTCTAGGGTAAACATATTCTTTCTTTATGATCATCCGTTAGTGGGGAAGTAAGCACCTCCTACCTCCATCTTAGTATTATTGAATGTGCTAGTAGTAGAGCAAGCCCCTCATGGCACTACCCTAGTTTAAATACTGATCCTCTATGGTTAGGTATAACCCTATGGTATAGGCAGCCTTTTTCTTGTGATCGTCCTTTAGTGGTGGAGTATGCCCCTCATGGTATATTTTTAGTATCATTGAACCTGATAGTGATAACACAATCTCTTTATGGCACTACCCTTATGTAAATTATAATCCTATATGATTAGTTATAAGTTTATGGTATAGCAATCCTTTCTTGATACTCATCTGCTAACGGTGGATTAAGCCCATCATGGCATCCTCAAAGTATAATTGAACTTAATAATGTTAGAGTAAGTCCCTTATGGCACTTCAATTGTTTAAACTATGATTATCTATGGTTAGGTATAAGTCCATGGTATTGGCATCTTTTCCTTATAATCATCCGCTAGTGGTGGAGTAAGGCCTTTGTGGCACCATCCTAGTATCATTGAAACCTACTACAGGTATATCAAGCTCCTCGTGGCACTACCTAAGTTTAAATTCTTATCCTATATGGATAGGTATAACTTTATGGTACAGACATCCTTTTTTTATGATCATCAGCTAGTGGTGGAGCAAGCCCCTCATGGAAACATCCTAGTTTCATTAAACTTACTTATAGTAGAGAAAGCCCTTCATGGAAATACTCTCATTTAAATTTTGATCCTCTATGGTTTGGTATAAGTCCATGGTATATGCATCCTTTCTTTATGATCATTCAAGAGTGGTGGAGCAAGGTCCTCTTGGCACTATCCTTGTATCATTTAACTTGCTAGTCATAGAGCAAGCCCCTCATCGCACTGCCATAGTTTAAATTCTGATCCTCTATGGTTAGATATAAGTATGTGGTATAGACATTCACTCTTTATGATCATCCACTAGTGGTGGATCAAGCCCCTCTATTTTTTTTTTTTTTTTGATAAGTGCAAAATTGCATTAAGAATTAAGAAAAACAAACTATTACAAGCTAATCAAGAAATGCAAATCACATATTCCTTCTTCAATAGGTCAGACAAGGAAGAAGGGATATCTGAAGAAGTAAAAGAATTAAAACAAAAACTATTGCCCAGAGCGAGAGTGGCACACAAATAAGCCACCATGTTACAATTCCTAGAGGTATGTAGAAAAATTACCTTATTAAAATCATGAAGGAATGAAATCTTCTCGAAAATCTGGTTGTTGGCCTTTGATTTCATCACAGAATCATGGAGGAATTTGATGACATTGTAGTTATCTCCCTCGATTATTAATCCTTTGCTGTCAAACATCTAATCAGTGATGAATTCCTTCAAGGAAAAATGTCATCCAACTCGAGCTGATTGATGTCTCAATGAAGTTTCTGCTTGCCGAAGGCTAGGAGCTGTTTACCCATGGAATCGCAAACAACACCCCCAATACTAGCCAAATTTGAGTTAAGCAATGATGCATCAACGTTAATTTTAATCCAATCGTGTGGTGGGGGGTGCCATGAAGAGTCGGACTCCCTAAGGAGAGAGGCATCCCAGTTAATAAGCATTGGATTTTTATTGGTGGCTGTGAAAAGCATGTTGGCTACTATCACCAAAGTGGGAGGAATGGGGCAGCCAGGCATAAAATTATTTTTGCAATTCCAAGAAAAGAATACGGCAGTGCAGCAAATCTTGACAATGTCCAAACTGGTATTGGCAAGGTGTCTTAAATGGTGAAGACAATCAGCTAACGAGCTGAAATGGGGGATGTTGAAACCCCAAGATCTTAATATACAAATAATATCTATGAGGTACTTACAATGAACTGCAACATGAGTACTGCTTTCTACTTCAGGACAACCTCTGGCATAAAGGTCGCTATATCCAATACGTCTATATTTGAGAAACTCATTAGTAGGAATGGCAAACATACCCAATCTCCACCAGAAGAGTTTAATTCTCGATCTGAGATGTAATTTTCGGAGCCAAATAACATAACCAGACTGATCAATAGAATTGCAGGAATTGATGGATTCCGCATAAGCCAAAGAAGAAATGGATTTCCCGAAATGTTGATAAAGAAGTTCAATATGATCCTCATCACCAACATGGATAACACAATTCTGAACAATAAGATTAACCATGCTGATGCTGAAATAGTGCATGAGCTCTAACAGGTCCCAGCTGCCATCGCCAAGGATGAAGTTTTTAAGCACCAAATTCTCAAGATTGACACAATCCTCAAGCATTGGTCATTTGTTGAAACATTTATCAAGTAACCAAATGTCATTTATGACATTTATACTTTCACCATTTCCAATATTCCACTTGACAATAGGCTTGAGGAAAGTTGTACCTCCAAAATGATGGACCGAGCAGCTGATTGACCATTTTTGGGCTTACCATTTCAAAAGTCAGAGCCATATCTAGCAGTTAAACATTTGTGAAGCAGATAAGAAGGGTTCTGATAAAATATCCAGGCAATTCGAGCTCGAAGAGGTCCAGTTTTCTTAACAGCAGAAAACATACCCATCCCACCAAGAGCTCTCGGTAAGCATAGCTCCTCCAAGGCTATGTAGTGAAGACCTTTGATCTCTTGATTCTGATGCCAAATGAAGTCTCTGCAAATGTGGTCCAAATAATAAAGAATTCTCTTGGGGATCAAGGAATGAGAAGAAATAAAAGTGGGCAAAGATGGTAAAAAAGTCTTTGCAAGAGTCATCCTTCTAGCCAGAGAGAGGGATCTAACACTCCACGCATTGAGCTTCTACAAAGCATGATCAACAATAAATTGGAAATCGTTCTTAACCAAATGCCTAAGAACAATTTTAGTACCCAGATACTGAAATTCATCAACCATTTTGAATTTGCTAGTAGCAGAGTAGACCCCTCATTGAACTGCTCTAGTTTAAATTTTGATCCTTTATAGTTGAGTGCATGTCTAGTATAAGCCTCCTTTCCTTATGATCATATACTAGTGGTAGAGAAAGTGCCACATGGAACTATCACAATCTAAAACTCATATTCTCTATCTCTAATTCAATTCCTTTTAGGTTCTAATCATTAAAGTTTCTATGAATTCTATTGATTGCTTTGGTCAATGCTAGTACATGTGATTTACTTTTCAATTCATCACATATGTTGGGGTCCATTTATTGATCTCATTTTTTTGTGAGATTAATCAACAACATCAAACATCTAATAACCCGACATAAATCATTAAACTACACTTCAAATAATAAATCTAAGAAATCATTTTATTCTAAAATTGTGACCTGGTCACTGATAATAAAACCATCACTTGATAATCACCCTTGACTATCATTTGATCTTTTGATGAATCACTTAACAATCACCAATTTATTGTTAGTGATATGACCATTTCAAAATAAAATATCTCCCTCAAATATTTGAATAAATTAAATCTAAATTAAATTCATTGAATAAATTAATTAATAAATTCTAAACTCTAGAATCTAGTGTCACAACCAAACCCAAAACCCCTTGGTCCACGACCTATTTTTGGAGAATTTTCTATTTCCTTGAAACCTAACAAAATGACCATGGATTCTTGATCTATCTCTTACATATTGTTTATCCATGTCCCTAGGGTCAAACATATAAAATTGAAGGCATTTCATGATCCCTAACACTTACAACTCAAAGTATTTCAATATGTTGCAAAGCCTTTAAGTATTTATAGCCTATGCCACTAAATATGGAATCTTATGATTTTGACATAAGATGCCTCTCCAAACTCATTGATCATGATAATCATCATTAGCATGATACATTAAACCTTGTTTGTCCAAAAAATTGTAAAACCATGAACCTTGAAAATTAAATTTTCCTTACTCCTTAACATGGCTCAATAAAACAAGCCATGCAACCTTCTCCAAACGTACCAAGAATATGATTTGGGATTCATTGAATCAAACCTGAAGCCTTAGTTAATCCTAATTGATTGAGTCAACCTTGGTTTACCAAATTGCCCATTTTTCCTTTAAACTATATTATATGTATAGAGTCCAACAAACCTTGCAACCACCTCCAACAAACCATAAATATCATTTAGAATTTATTGAACCAAGTTCCAACCATGGGTTGACCAAGTCAACAAAGGTTGACCAAAGGGCTGTTAAGCATTAAACATGCATTCTGCTCTAAATACCCTCACCAAGCCATCAAAGCGCCTCCAATAACTCCAAAACATCATTTCACTGATCCCACATTAAACCTTGTTGACCATGTAAAGCATAGTTTTCCAAAATAGCTATATACACTTAAAAAACTTATTTCTTATCATTTTTTTACCAAATCATTGAACCAAAATTTTGGGAACTATTGATGAGGTCAACATAATTCTCTTTAAAAAAATTAATACCTTGGGCCGACATGGTTTGGCCAATAGGGTTCAATTAATTTCAATAGGGTTTTTTGATCTATGTCACTACCGTTATAGAAATAAATTTTGAAAATTGCTACAATATGAGTTTATTAACCCCATGCACACACTACAAGCATTTGATCCATTGATTCGACATAGTTTAAAAGTATGGGTTCAATCAAGCTTTCTAAAACCCTTATTTTTGTTCCTATACCAACCCAACCCATCTTGACACTTCTAATTAATTAAATATATTCTAGAACCTTTGCTCTGTAATCAACAAGCCTGTTATACTTAATGATGAAAATTATTTTAAAGCACACTATGATATTGAAGAAGAAGGTGAGATTATTCAATAAAATGAGGATGAAATAGCTGTTGAGGAGGTTAAAAAAGCTTCTATTACTAATGTAATAGAAACTGCTGCCGAAAATGAAGACATAGAAGTTTCTAATCCAGTGATTCATGAAACTGAGATTTCTGAAAGTGGGGGGAAGTTTGTTAGCTCTCAGTTAACAAAAAAGAAGAAATCCAAAAAGTTGAGGGAATTGGGTCCAATCAACCCCTTCATCCAAGAGCAGAAGATTGGAGCTAGAAGGGAAAGGTACATTGAGAACTAATTCCCCTAATCTCAATTAATGTATTCTATAACATTTTTGAATTATAGAGGAGCGAGAAAGAAAAGTGCCTCTCTATATCTTAGGGAATTTGTTAAAATTCATGGAGTATTTTTTTTGGGTTTGGTAGAAACCAAATTAACTTCTATTGAGAGAAGTGAAGTCAATCTTATGATTGGAAATGAATGGGGTTATTTCTATGTTCCTTCAAGAGAGCTTTCTTGTAGTATTTTGATTTTGTGGAATTCAAAACTTGTTGATTTCTCTGTTATTAATTTTTTTGCTCAAGTGGTCATTGGTGATCTTAGAATGTTTAGCAAGGGTATGTGGAGGGTGGACTCGGTTTATGGAAACAAAGAAGTGCAAAAAATAAGGGATCTATGGGCTATGCTGGATAAGCATTCCACTATAGAAGTACTTGTGGAAATAGGTGAAGATTTCAATTGTATATTGCCCAAGGAGGATAAAATAGGGTGCAAAAAGTTCTTATTTTCTCAAGGTCCAAAGGAGATGAAAGAATGCTTGCTTAAAAATGATCTACATGAACTTGGTTTCATTGGGCCAAAATTTACATGGTGCAATAATAAATGTGGTGGAGCAAGGATTCTTGAAAGATTGGATAGATGCTTCATCAACTCAACAACCTTGAGCTCCCCCCATCGTTTGGTTGTGAGATATTTGGCTATAATAGCATCGGACCATTGTCCAATCCTTTTGAACATTCTTGATTTTATTCGTATCTCCAAAAGGAACATCAAGTTTGAAGACTTTTGGGCATCCTACCATGCATCTTTTGCTGTGGTGAGGAAGGAATGAAGTAAAGATTATCAAGGCGAAAGTTCACAAGTTCTCAATAAGAAATTTAAAAGATCATTGAAGTCATTTTTCTTTTGGAGAAAAGCTACGTTAAAGGATCTTAATAAACATAAATAAGATTTTATGAAAGATATCATGGAGCTTCAAAATAAAGAATCTACAAATGGATCACTCTTAGAATTTGAATGTTGGAGTCTCAAAGCAAACTTAAATGAATTGAATTCAACAATGGCTCGATTGAACTCTTGGTGGAAGCAAAGAGCTAAGGTGAAGTAGTTAGCTGAAGGAGATTGCAATTCAAAAATTTTCCATTCTAATGCTAGTGCTAAAACAATCTCCAATAGCATTGTCAAAGTGAAGAATGAAAATGGGCTTTTGGTGGAAGAAAAAAAATCAGATTGAAGAAGTTTTCTTTTAGTTTCTTGAGAGAAAATGGGATTTCAAGCAATGCAATCTAGATGGATGGCCAGCTGCAATCAATTTCCTGAACAAATATAATATGGATTTTCTGGAAGAAAACTTTACAATTGAGGGGGTGGAAAGGGTGTTGACATAAATGGGTGGGAACATCTCTCCTGGTAAGGATGGAATTTCTTACTCATTTATCAAAGCATATTGGGACATCATCAAATCTAATTTTTGGAAGGCATTAAATTAATTCCTTTGGTATGGGGAGTTGAACAAAGAATGGAAGGAAACATTGATTGTGCTAATACCAAAGGTATCAAATCCTCTTCTCCCTTATAATTATAGACCTATAAGTCTATGTAATTCTGTGACAAGGTAGCGACAAGGGTGATATTGAATAAATTAATTGAGGTAACACCAAAGCTTATTTTGAAGGAACAAGCGACTTTCATCAAGGAGAGGTCTTTATCAGATCATGTGTTAGTGGCTCAAGAAATGTTTCATAAATTTAGGTTCTCAAAAGTGCTAAAGGACTTGTATCTTTTAAGGTAGACATGGAAAAATTCCATGTCTTGGTTTTCTCTTAGGAAAGCCTTTGAGTATTTTGACTTTCCTCTAATGTTTTCTAAATTAGTCATGGAGTGTGTGGAAGATCCGACATTTTCTTTGATTATTAATGGCAATTAATCAAATTGGATACAAACTAAGAGTGGTTTTTTTCAAGGTTGTCCTTTGTCTCCACTCCATTTTATCCTTTGTTCTCAACTTCTTTCCAATGCTTTTGCTCAAAGCTCTTATGGGATTAGAATTAATTCAGTAGGCCCGAGAGTATCCCATTTACTCTATGCAAATGATGTGATAATGTTTTTTGAGGCTAACAGGAGGGCTATAAAGAAAGTCTAGAACATCTTATATGATTTTTCTGGATGGACGGGACAACATATAAACATGAGCAAATATGCCATTTTATTTGGTAAATATGTGTTTAGGAAAAAGAAGAAAAACATCTCTCATATAATGGGATTCAAATCAGTAAAAGAATTCAATTACCTTGGGATGAAGGTTTCTTTAAAGAGACTTGTTTGTGATGATTTTCAGTTCATTATAGACAAAGCTATGAGGATGCTTAACATATGGGGAAGTAAATTCTTATCGTTGGTGGGTAAGATGACATTGGTCAAATCAGTGATGTTGTCATTTCCTACCTTCCATGCTACGCACTCTCTTGTTCCAAACTGAATTCTTGAAGAATTAGAAAAACTTTGCAGGAGCTTCATTTGGAACAAGTCTAACAGATCAATGGGTTTACATTATATTATTTAGTTTGATTTTTGTAAACCTTTATGTAGAGGTGGCTGAGGATTGTATTCAAGTGTCTCATAAACTCCTACTTTAAGAGCTAGTTTGACGTGGAGAATCATTCAAGACAAAGACTCAACTTTTACATAAGGTAATGGCTTCTAAATATGGTGATAGGCTTGACATGGGAAATGTTAGAAAATGTTGTTCTTCTTCTTGGAAATTATTAAATGACGGTGGTAAAATGTTGAAACCAATTATTAGATGGATATTGGTTGATGAAGAATCAGTAGATGCATTCAAAGACATTTGGATAATGGATAAATGTATCAATTAATGGCCTACATTTGTTGTTCCACAGGAGGATGATGTTGTCTTAGTATAAGAATTTATACTTGATGGCTACAGGAATGAAGCTGTGCTACTAGAATATTTTGGTACGGAGTTTGTTAATCTTATCATGCAGATGAAGATTATACAAGATGGGGAGGAGGATCGAATGGAGCTGCTACAATAAAAATTTTGGATTTCTATTTCTAGATTGGTTTTCAAAGCTTTAGTGTAAGAGAGCTTTAAGTTTCAGCATTGGAAGTGGATCAAAAAAGCAAAGCTGAGTGCTCTGGTGGATGTTTTTGGTGGAGACTAAGAAGAAATTCAATCCCGTCAATTCAATTTTTATTGTATAGAATATTATTGGACAATGCAAATTGTCCTAGAGGATGTAATGAAATTGAAGATGTATAGCATATAGCGTGCAATTTTCTTAAGTTTAAAGAGGTAATTCATCACTTAAATCATTCGGGATTTGAAATTTCTATATTTGATAGTTTTGAAGACTATCTTAGATGGCTAAATGTTCTTGCATTGAAGGATGGTATAATCATTACTATGTGCTGTAACGCAGTCTTCTTATCTTGGAAAGCTAGGAATAAATGTATTCATGAAGGAGTGGAAGATAGCCCTATTTTTAATTCTTCCAATGCTATATGTTATACATCAATTTCCTACAGCTTTATTCATTTCAATTTGGGCCACTAGGAAGTTAATCAGTCGTACAGACTATCCAATATTTGGCATCTTCCTTCACCTGATTGGCTAAAGGTCAATGTAGATGCTTCTCTAGTTTCTTCATATATAGCTGGTATTGCTGGAGTCTTCCGGGATTGGAAAATGTAGATTCCTCTTGACATTTGCCAGATCTTGTGTTCATTGGGACATATCACAATTGGAGCTTCTAGCAATTCATTCTTTGAAATATGTGATCAAAGATTGGATATTCAAGTACAAATGTATCATCATTGAAGGTGACAATTCGAATATTATTTCTTTTCTT